>JAOWBB010013822.1:0-55223 GCA_028565995.1 Ricinus marginatus
CCCCCCCCCCCCCCCCCCCCCCCCCCCCCCCCCCCCCCCCCCCCCCCCCCCCCCCCCCCCCCCCCCCCCCCCCGCGGAGCTTTTAGCAGAAAAAGCAATTTATCGGGAAAGCTTCGAGCTTTTCCAGATTTAAACAGTCTGCCTCCGGGCGTTTCTCCTTGTCTTCTCGGGTTTTTCATTCGTTTGCGAGCGATTGAGTCCCGCGAGTGAGTCCGCGTTCCGATTACGCGAAAAGTCGAGTTTCCGTTTCCGTTTTCCGGTAAGATGCGATTGCGGCTGGACGGGGTGCCCCGCAAAAGGAAAACGCGGAGCCTTTTTGGTTCGAGCTCCGATCGGGTGCGGGATTTTTTTTTTTTTTTTTTATTTCAACCGTGCGAATTCCCCCGCAATCCTTCCGTTGGTGACACCGAGAAACAAAACGGACGGGAATTCGCTTACTCAGCCCGCAGCGCGTGCGCAGAAACCCCCGGAAGGAAGTGCGATCCTTTAGGAAAGGGAGAACGCATGTGGTTTTGTATCTCGATGCGTGATTACTTTAACTCGAAAAACCGGAACCGCCTTGGTGCACGATTATTTTAATATGGAGTAATAAATTTGGAAAAAAAACAAAGAGAAAAAAATTATTTTCTTACGTTTTTCTTTTCCGTTTTATCTCTCAGTCCGACAGGGTTAATTCCATTAAATTTTCCAGCAGCAAGTAATTTTACCTTAAATTTATTCATAGCGTTCTTTGTATGGATTCCTGCAGTAGCTAGAAGGTTAATAATGTCGCTTTCGGTAACAACCGAAAATTTCGAAATCTCAAAATCTTCCACAGGATGCGATAAAATATAAATACATCGCCCGGAAGCCAACGTTCGTTTTCAGTTTATGTTATTGTCAAAATTCACATTTACTCCATTCTCGTGCCACGCTGAAATTCGATGTTTTTACAATTTGCGACACAAATTAACCGATCGATGTGTAGCAGTAACACGTTGATTGCATGTCGTTTAAAACTGAAATATTTCCAAGGAAAAAAATAAATTTTTTACTGTCGTTTCGAATAACAGAAAAAAAAGGAAATACAGCGACAGCCGATAATATTCGTGCAATATGCGATGCAACAACAAAGGCAAATTTAGTCGAACCATTTGAATCGGGTTATTTTCGAGACCGAAAATGGGAAAGTGACAATTTCCATCAGTGGCTAACGACCACGTCGCACAAGATTATACGTTACGTTATAAATAATGCATCCAGTGCAGGAGAGAACGCTGAACATTCAGCGAAGAGAGCGGCAAACGGAGGCTCACGGGCACCGCAGCAAAAAGTACAAATCGGGACCGACCGGCGTCGGACCGAGCGGGGAAGGGCTTCGGGGGATTTTCCTTTTCTCGGTGCACGCGTCGTGGTATTGGGATGTCTCGCGTCGCTTTGAGAGATTCGCGGAGGCAGCGTGCAGAGCCTCCGAGACGCCGCTCCAGTGCCGGTCAGGCGGTCTTGCTTTTTCGTTGCACGCGCACGTGCGCTGCACTGCACAAATGTCGGCTGCTTCCGCTTCCGCAGCGTTCTCCAAACCGTGCGTCGGGGCGGTGCGCATTCGGACCGCGCACCCGACTTCTGCCCGTGGGCGACCTGCGCCGTAAGCGATCCGCGGCGCTTTCCCTTCGCAATCGAACGCGATTTCGAACCGGATAGGAGACCGACGTGCCGTAAAAGGTGGTTTTAACGGCAAAAACGCGTTACACGTCATTTCCGTTTTATTGCCGTGCTCATCTCCAGTGCGTCGTTCTCTCTCCTCTTTTACTGCCTCGTAAACGGGAATTTCTTCATTCTTCCTGTCGCTTTAACCGATTTTTTTCGATTTTGAAATGCGTTTCGCTGCTGGGCGGCCTCCCCCGCGGGGGTCGGGGGGGATCGCACCTCTTTCTCTCCTCCTTCTCTCTCCCCAATTCCGTTTCTGTTGCAGAAGAACAAGGATCACATGTCGGATCTCGTCGGGAATTCTAAGGCCAAGAACGGTGAGTTTGGGGTAAGGTGACAATTGTCGATTGCGGAACTTTTCCCAGGGGTCCGCCTAACCGACGCGCTTGTGTTTCCTCTCTCTCAGGTTACGGCGGCAATAACAAATCCCCGAGCAGATGCCACCACGCGGCGTCGAGTCCCGCCAGAGCGAAAACCCCGGCGACGGACATTCCGGATCCGGCTCTGCCGATAGTCGAGGTGAGAGGAGGCGAAACGTCTTTGCCCGGGAGGAAAAGAGGAGAGAGAAAAGGTTTTCCCGAAAAAAATGTTTCTTTCAGTCCCCAAGTGCTCAAATGTCCCACGTCGGACGGGTTCTCCGGGCCGTTCTCCTGGGGAGGACGTCCGTCCTGCGGGAGCGAAAGTCCCAGGGTAAAGTGATTAGGAAATGCGGAACCGGATCGGAGATGATTGACTGGATGTGCAAGGCGTCGGAGAGCGTCACCTCCAGGCAGCAGGCGCTGGCGATGTGGCAGGCGCTCCTCGAGGAGGGCGTCGTGGCACACGGTGAGGGGAAAAGTGCGTGCACTCGAGAGAACTTTTGCTTCCGGCAGGGAAAACTGATTTTCTTCTTTCGCGAAACAGTCGGCAGGGAACACGTGTTCAAAGATAAATGCCTGCTGTACCAGTTTTGGCAGGATGCGGATGGTGCCGGGAAGCTTCCGACGGCGAAGGAAGTAGCCGAAGCTGAAGAGTGCCTTCTTGAGTGCCTCTCGACGCTGGCCAAGCGCGCCCCGGATGCCGCGCTTCGACTGATACTCAGGAAGCCGTAAGCGGAATTTCGTTGCTCTTGGAAAACGAATCTTTCTTCTTCCACGTCGCGCGTCAACTTTTTGCGTTTCGCCGCAGGAGCCACGAAAGAACGCCCGAAAATCTCGAAATGATATACGAGGAACTCGTTCACATCGCCGCTCTCGCGCACTTGTCCAACACGGTCAAGCGGGAACTGGCTTCGGTCATTCTCTTCGAAGCGCACATCAAGGCGGGCACCGTCCGTGAGTATCTCCCGAGCTCTTCAGACGCCGCCGGCGACGCATTTGGACTGACCGAAGCGTTCAATTTCAGTGTTCGAACAGGGAGACGTCGGCAAATCGTGGTACATCATCCTGAGAGGATCCGTGGACGTCGTCATCCACGGCAAGGGAACGGTCACGGTGTTGAAGGAGGGAGACGACTTCGGGAAACTGGCCTTAATCAACGATACGCCGAGGTAGGAGATGACTTTTGCGCTGCTTTCGAGCCGCGGAAGCGCATCTTTAGGTGGGAGATAAACTCGCGTAAAATTCCCGCAGGGCGGCCACCATAGTCCTGAAGGAGAACAACTGTCACTTCCTCCGCGTGGACAAAGAAAACTTCGACCGCATACTGAAAGACGTCGAAGCGAACACGGTCCGCCTGCAGGAGCACGGGAAGGACGTCCTCGTCCTGGAAAAGGTCAATCCGAGTCCGAGGCAGAATCAGAAGCACGCCCAGAAGAGTCGGTTCAAGTGAGTAAGTCGTTCGGTGGGGTCTCCCCGGGTCGTCCATCGGAAATATCTGCGTAACCCTCCGACTTGCAGGTACGTGGTCATAGCCGGAACTCCCGAGAAGATGCTGGAACATCTCCTGGAAACGAGAATGGATGGAAGGGCATCCGTCGGCGGGAAGGACCAGTCTCAAACACCAAACGCGGATAACTTCGTGGACGATTTTCTCCTCACGTTCGTCATCTTCATGAGCACCGAAGAACTGGTCAACCAACTGAGCAGGCAATATCCTTTTGTAGGCTGGAAAGCGAAATTCGAACGGCGAACGCCTCCGCTCCGCGACGAAACCTTTTTCCTTACATAAACCGATACTTATAACATGGTGTCATCAACCAAAGACAGGGAGTACTCCGTCTGCTCGAAGAAGAGGGTCATCCGGTTCATCCACCGGTGGGTGGTCACCATCAGGCATCCCGTGTTCGAAAATCCCGTATCCAAAGCCTTCTTGCAGGTAACGCATCGGGTCCATGCTTCCCCGTCAGCGCTCGGCAGCAATTTTTAACGGTCCCTTTCCCCGTTCCGCAGGAGATCGCGAAGGAGATCGAAACGGAAAGTTCCCTCTGCAGGAACCTGGAGGAGGAAGCCAGCCTGATGCACCACATAATGGCCCAGCTGAATCGTCACGAGGAGAAAGCGGCGGCGAGCAACGGGCAGAAGTGGAAGCTGCCGCCCTGCGGGCAGCCCGTGGCCCTTTTCTCGAGTTCCTCGGGACCGCAGAGGTCCTCGATGAAGCCTCAGGACGACAGTGAGTGCCGGGCCGAGCATCCGCCCGACGACGAATCCGACGAGCGGCTGACGCAATTTCCAATCCTTTTCAGTCATTTTCCGCGTCTACTGCGCCGACCATACTTACTGCACCCTCAGGATGCCCCTCAACTCCACCGCGGAGGGCATCAAACTGGCCGCGGCGGACCGTCTCAAGCTGCGGAACTCCGACGGCCTCGCTCTGGCGGAAGTGAAGTCCTCGGGAGAAAGAGTCGTCATTAACGACCAGGACGTGAACGTGCCGACGGGGCTGTCTCTGAACGGGAGAATTTTCGTCTCCCCGAGGGACCATCTGGACGCCCTGGTGAGTGCGACTTCGCGTTCCGGCGGATCCTTTTTTTAAGGATTCCGGGCGCGCACCGATACCGATCGCGTGGAGAAAAGCGAGGGGCGTTCCGCAAGTTTCGCTTTCCGCGATTCACGAAAAAGTTGGGATTGTGGACCGGGATAATGGAAATGCAAAATCGGCGGCCTCCACCGAGGATTCACTCGACGCGCGGCCCGGGGGAGGAAGGAAATTCCGCAGGGAAATTCTTTTATGCATGAAAATATCGTTTCGAAAATTCTCGAAAGGGGGCGGGAAAGCGAAAAAATTTTCCCGACATCCGTTTGCCGCTCGGGCATCGAGAACTTCTCGAGGACCGAAAAGTTTGATCTTTTCCGTGAGCCGACGTCGATCGGGAGGTTGGAGAAACAACCTTTTTGCCTCTCGAAACTTATTTTAATGCGTTTACAAATTTAGAATGGGATTTTCCTGAAAATTTGTCCTGTAATTTTCCAGACCATCGTCCCGGAACAAGAAAAGCCGACAGAATGCGAAGACAATGATATCGAACTGTTCAGCACTAAGGAACTGGCCTACCACATGACACTTTTCGATTGGGATCTCTTCTGCTGCATCAGCGAGGTTGTCCGTCCGTTTCTCCTCCAGGCATTTCGCCTTTTTCCCAATTCGACTGGCACTTTTCTTCTCTCCTTTCAGTACGAATTGGTCTATCACGTGATCGGAAAACACCGCTTCGGCGAGCTCACTGCCAACCTGGAAGTGTTCCTCAGAAGGTTCAACGAAGTGCAATATTGGGTGGCGACGGAAATACTGCTTACCCAGAGCCTCGGCAAAAGGGTCACCCTTTTGAGAAAGCTCATCAAGCTGGCTTCCTAGTGGGTACCACCCCTCCCCAAGGGGCGAACTCATTCGCGGGAGCCGTCGTTCCGCGCTTTCAGCAATCGTCTTTTCCTCCTTTCAGCTGCAAAGAGTACCAGAATTTCAATGCTTTCCTCGCGATAATGATGGGTCTCAGCAACCAGGCGGTGTCGAGGCTTTCCCTCACGTGGGAAAAGCTGCCGAGCAAATTCCGTAAAATCTTCACCGAATACGAGCTCCTCATGGATCCGTCGAGGAACCACAGGGCCTACAGGGTTGCCGTGGGGAAGCTCCAACCTCCGGTGCTGCCTTTCATGCCGCTTTTGATAAAAGGTACGGGATCGAGAGGGTTCACCCTCTTCCCCCCCCCGGGCCTTCGCTTCCTTCGCGCATTCCTAATGCGCCGCTTTTCTCTTTCCAAGACATGACTTTCACGCAGGAGGGCTACAAAACCTACGTCGACGGACTCGTGAACTTCGAGAAGATGCACATGTTCGCCCAGACGCTGAAGACGCTCAGGTACTCGAGGAGCAGGCACCTGACGCTGGAGCCGCCGTCCCCGAAAAGCGAGGGCAACATTCGGACGTACGTGTCGTGTCTGCGGGTTGTCGACAACCAGAAGCAACTGACCACTTTGTCGCACAAGTTGGAGCCCCGGAGGTCCTAAAATCCTTTCGCGCCGCAACGGGAAATCGCAAAAATTCACAGTTTTCACCACTGCATTAGCTGTTAGATGATTCCTCCAATTTCGGAATAGAAACATAATATTTGTAATATTAATTTATCGGCCGAACCGTTCGGGAGCGAAACCTGCGTTCGCACCGTGCGCGAACGGCCGCAAAATCTGAAAATTTTAAAATTTTATTTCTAAAAGAAAAAAAAAATTATTGTTGTTATTAAGCTTTCAAAATTTTCAATTTGTATTTTAAATTATTTGTATTTTAACGTGGTCGACGTTTAATTTCAACTTCAATCCTTTTTTTCTTTTTTTCTAAACTTCGGCGATTTAACTTTTGTATCGTTCATTGTGGAAAGTTAATAAAGTGCGGATTTTAATATTTAAATCGAAGGAATTTTCTTTCCGGTTGCTTTTTCTTGCCGAGAAGCTTCTTTTCCTTTGACTTTTAAATTTTTCCAGTTCTTAATCCAGGTCTAACTGTAACAGTTCCCATATCATTGTCTCGTTTCACTTCGAAGTTTAGCGTTAAATCCGTAACTGCAGTGCGCCGAAAATTCGCCGAAAAGAGGAAACGACGCCGACGCACGGGCAAAAGTCGGGAAAAGGACGCAGGAATGGGTCAAGTTCGGGAACAGAAATGTGAAAGAAAATTCACGTGTTTGATAATGCAATCACGACATGTATTTCTACAAATGAACAAGGAAAGAAAACTCCTCTGTCGCCGTTTCACATATCAAATCATTCAGCCCTTTTTTTTTTTTGGTTTTAGCTCTTTTTGTTCACTTTCCTCGATAGATTAATTTAAACACATAAATACTTCAGTTTGGACGCAACTGAAATTTACAAAGAATTGAAAATCAGCCGCATCCGGCTGATTATAAACAAAATATTATATTTATTTATATATAAATATATATAGCTATGTTTATTTATGATATATTTTGATAACATACATATATATATATATAGAGGTGAAAGATAAAGGGGTTACTTTTTTTTTTACTTTTTTAACATTTAATAAAACTAAATTTAATTTTTAAGACTTCGAACGAAACTTTTCGACGCATTCGTGGCGGGAGGTTTGTCGATCCCTGACGACGCCGTCATCTCGCCCTTCTCACGCCAGAGGTCAGGGCGCTCGGGCGGCAGCAGGAATCCCCCCCCCTCACCACGGGATCAAGCCGGAGGAAAAGATTTCGGAGAGAAATTTTTCTTTCGTGGATGCCAGGGGGTAACATTTTCCAACCCCTTTCTCACTCTCATCCCTTTCGCCACTTTCCACTGCCCAATTTTCCTCGCATTTTAAGCTCGATGCGGGCGACGTCCGCTCCTTCTGTCGGATGTCGCACGTTTTAAGCGGGAATGATGACTTAAACGTGGCGCACACGCACAAACTGATATGTGTAACGGATAAAAATTATTTTTATCCACTGCATAGGAGACGAATCTGCTTATGCCGGTACCGAGTGATGTTGCGGAAACGGTTGTCTCCTCGGTCAGGATCGGGCATACGTGCAAGGTAAAGTACAACGCGAATTGAATAATTGCTTCTAAACCATTGCCGCATATACGTGCGAATATTATAATTTAACCGACGAGTAAAATCCTTACTTAGATGCCGGGCCTCGCATGCAAGTGTAAGATAAAAGAGCGAAAATTTATTAATGCTGCACGTAAATATATGCACGAATTCGTTATCGAGTGCAAGTAGCGTGAAAATTCATCAATAAGTTCAAATGTGCGTGTATTAATGTAAGACAGATAATTGAGGAAGTTATAATCATTAACCGACATCACATGAATCATTAAATAAGTAAAGGGTAAAACAAACTATTTGTTGCTTGGTGACCGTTACATATATAATCAGGTACGCGCAATGCATAAATATCGTGCAAAAAGTATTATTTTTGTATGATAAAATTAGAGGCTCAACATCCCCCCGAATGCAGCCAAGGGATGTTCGTTCGCAATCGCGGCCGAACAATGGGTAAGGAGAGTGCAAGCGCAACGTCGTTCCCGCAGCGCGACACGCTCAGCGGCAGCAGGAAAGACCGCGGTTCAGGTATCGCCGAATGCACAGGGCGCACGCTTCCGCCAAGCAGCCTCAACTTCGCCCGACGACCCCTGCAGCTGACCGTCCGAGGACACCCCCCGAGACAGGGGATCCAACCCTCCGCCCTTCTCTTCCGGCCGCGAACGGAAATTTACCCAGAAATTCGGATGAGTGCGTCCGAAAGTTCGGTTTCCGGAAAGGGGAAGAGAGTGCGAGGAGAAAAAAAGAGCGCTCTCCTCGTGCCGGGGAGCAAAGTGCAGTCTTATCGTTCTCCCTTTGAAAAATAGCCTTAAAGATATCCAGGATGAGGTTTGTCGCGTGTGGAACGGAAATCAAAAAGCCAGAGAAAAAAGGAAATGACACCCTTGGCCGGAGAGGTTCGTCTGAGCTTCTCCGATCGTGCCTGGAGAACCTGCGTGCGAGAAGGGGCATTTTCGGCGCCTCCCCAGCCCTCCGCTCCCCCAGTCCTGTTCCGGCCGGGCAACCGAAAAACGGAGCCAAGTTACTGCAGGCAATTTGAACAAAAGTGACAATTACCTAAATAATACAATGAACAATTTGTTTTTTTGGAATTTTAAATATTGAAAAACAAAATCTTTTTCCTCCTTTAAGTTGCTTCTGTCTCCCTCATAGTTTTTTTAATATTTGAATAAAACAACGAAAGCTGGTTTTAATCTAAATGCGCTGCACACACGCACTATAAATGTGGGCTTTTAATTTGTACTTATTTTGCATTTAATTGTACAAATTTTACAACTTTTTTAAACAAGTTGTTGCGATGCAAAAGTTCTGTGTGTATGTCGTCTGTCAATTTTCCATTTTTTTTTTTTTTGCATTATAAATTACAACTCCTTTTATCTTATCTTATTCATACATCGTTTAAAATATGCGAGTTCGTGTATGTATGTATATGTGTCTCTGTGCGCGAAAAATTTGTCGATAATGAAGACGGAAAAACTGGTAATTTGGGAGGGGCCCCTGTTGCGATTGAAAAAACCCGCGCACCGTGGAAAAGATCTCCTTTCTGGTAGCCTGCGTAAGGAAGGCGATAATAAAGGTCTTGTTTGGCCGCTTTCTGATGAAAAATGACTGTTTTTCCTTTGTTTCTTTTAGCTTTAACCGCGGAACAAGAGAAAGAAATCCAAGCCCCACTGAGCTCTTTCCGGCCCTTTGGAAAAAGGAAAAAACCGACAGGTTGACGTTATCATCGCAGTCGTCGGAGGATGGAGAAGAGAGGCGGTGGAAGCGGAAAAAATTTGGGAAACTTTTTGATGATTCCTTCATTATTCGGCCCCCGCGGGTTAGACGTCGGTCGATTAATGGAAGCTCGATTTTTTTTTCGCGTCATTTTTTAGGGAAGGAAAATCCGCAGATTTCTTATTTCTTTCTACTCCTTTTCCTTCGGTACTGGCGGTGGTGAATGATTAGCTGGTAGAGCTTTAAGTATAGCGTGGACTTCTTCTGCTACTGCCATCAGAACAAACTCGAACTGCTGCTTGGTACGCACCTGAAAACCGTGAGAAACAACTCAGAGCAATGAATATAATTGTACCCGCACGTATCTTTGACTGCAGCTGCATAAAAACATATGTAGAGTATGAATACTTCTATGTATCAGTACTTGTTATATGGGCTATAAGATATTTTACCATTAGAGGTCTCTGATCCCTTATGTGCTCCAGAGTGGCAGCAATATCAATCTCCTTTGCGCCTTTTGCCATTCTGTTCAGCACCATGTCGATCAAGCAGTAAGTGCCGGTTCGTCCGACGCCGTCGCTGCAATGGACGACAATCGGGCAGGAGCGTCCGCGGTAAGATTTGTTCACTTTCCTAAGAGAAAAAATATTCAAATGACTGCGGTTGAAGCAGAAGCGAGGTTATCTACTGTATGGGATGGCGGTTCATAGCATATAATTACCTGCGGAATTCCAAGAGAGCCTTCGTCGACAGCGGGACACCATTTTCGGGCCAGGACAAGAAGTGAAACTGAGTCACGGTCCTGGTTTCGCCGGTTTTTACATTCTTCAGATAGAAACTCCTCACCAAATAGTCGTCGCACCAGATATGCTCGCTCACAAGATGAACCTGAGGCAGAAGGTTTGATTTCTGAATTTGGAAATAACTTTGGATCGCTTGGTTCGACGTTCTCCGCCGAGAGTGACGTTTGCTACCTTAACATGGCTCACCTCGTAGATATGGTAAAGATCCGAGCCTTCCTCGGGCCAGTAGCGATGACACATGGCCAGTCCATTCTCGGTCAGGCGAGTCAGCATCACCATCACCACGCTTCCCTGCTCCCAGACCATTTGCCAAAAATCCGCTGATGTCTGCTGCAGAGGACCCTGCGTTGCTATGTATGCCGGATTGCGAGGATCGTGATCGGTCTGAAAAATTTTCCATTGAAAATTAGGCAACGGTGTTCTATATTGAATGGTGGCGCTTGTGAAGCGTCACTTACTATAGTAGATGCGTTGATGTAATCGGAACCGGAAATATTCGAAAGTTCGTTCAAAATCACCCTGGCGTGGTCATAGGGCAATATATCGTTGTACCGATTCTTCTTAGTGTTTTCCGGTTTCACGGCGACTGTGGTCGCGCAGGGTTCCGCTTCATAAGCGCAGAGTGCTATCCACTCCTGCTCCAATCTGTCCTTATTCTTCAAATGGTCTTCCATGTATGACTGAAAACGGATGACCGCAATTAGAACGAGATTTATGCTTTTTCATGATATTTTTCTAACTGAAGCAATCCCCTACCAGCACTATGTGCCCAGTGGAGATGTCCATATTCGTTAAAGCGGGTTCCTCACTCCTGCAAGTACGAAGGCAATAATTAACAGAAAAGAAAATAGGCACCGGTCTACTCGAAAAGGGTCCTACTCACCACGAAGAAGTACTGGATCTTGACGATGGAGAATGGTTCGATCCTTCCGATTCTCGGGCCAAACTCGATATCCTGTGTCCTACGACGCCTCCCTCTGTCTTTTCCTGTGGTGATTTGGTGGCCATTCTCGCTCTGCACAAATCCTGGAACAATCGAGAAATTGATGGCATTAGTGATAGATAATTTGAGACCTTAATGGCTGACAATGCTAATGGCTCACCTGGTAATCCTTGCTCGCCTCTGAATCGAGCTGCGTCAAATTTTGCAGTTTCTGCCTCGTTCGCGAGTGTCTCCTGATGACGAAGAAGGTCGCTCCCGCTATGGCGATGGCTCCGATTACTCCGCAGAGCAGAAACGAAAGTATCCACAACTGATGCTCATCCACTGTTGACAGGCTCTTCATTGTGGGAAGTTTTGCCTGGAAGGAAATACATTTCATTTTGTATCCTTCCATAACTCATCTTGTTAGACGCTCTCTAAGCGGGGCAATAAGCGAGCGACGGGCTCTAGCAGTTATCACCGGTTATAAGGTAATTAACCAAGCGCACGCGCTTTAACCTCATTAAGCATTAAAGCACGCCGTTATGCGTCATTTTCGATATTACTACATTACGTATAATTTGTCCTACCTAAGCTTCGAATATATTCACCTTGTCACCTATACCGGTGGAAGTTACGTCAACTCCGAGGATTTTCTTTATTTCTTCTCTGTTGGCATCTGGAAGGAGAAGCAGACATCGATTAGCACGAAACCTCCTTATTTTAGTATATCCTATATATTATATAACTGACCAATTCTTTTTGCCACCTCCGAAGCATTGAAGTTCATCTTGTTGGGTTCCACCTTGAACGTCACCTCGTTCTGATCGACTCTTGTATGAGAGAATGTGTTGAGATCCAGTTTGAGTAATTCTTCCACACCACGCACTATTCTCGCACCCTCTTGCCATGTGCTCACTCTGTCGAATAAAACTTTAGTGAGTTATTTCCAACTGATATTTTAAATGGTTTACTGTTTTCCCAGCGTTACCTGTCCTTAAATTGGATGAAAGCGTAGCTGGTATCGACTGGATCCTCCGAAATGTATGTCAGTTCCTCCGGCATCGACGTCGTATATTTATGAAGCAGAGAAGTCTTCAGAGGAGTAACAAATTTTTTCTTCTCAGGCATTTTAACAATCTTTTCATTTGACTGTTGAGATGTGTCTTCCACCACTGTCTTCTCTTGAGCGTCAGCTGGAAAAAAATCTTCGAGTTTTGTCATCGTGTCAGTGCAAGCATGAAAAGAGTTAATCCTCTTTTGCTCATACCTTCGTCCGTATCAGTTTCAGCTTTATCGATTTTGAACGCATAGTTGTTCGTTTTATAAGGGGGACCGGGCTTTTTCACGTCCAATCTTTCGCGTCTCTTGAATCCCCAACCATTATAATTGTCAGCCGAATCTTCCAGATCATCGTCTACATGAAGAGAAAGATTAATTTATCACTTATGTCCTCTGTAGAAAACGCAACTAAATGATACCATAATCCGAATAAGTTCTGTTTTTTTTTTATAAGAATTTCCTACAGAATATCCGAGACTTGCGTTATGAAAATCTATACCCCGGGATAAATTTAAATTTTAACCGGCATTCAGAAGGTGCACACCCAGCCATGACTCTTACCTTTGCTTTTGTCATTAACATCAAGAAATCCCCCCTCTGTGTAGACTTTCTCTACTGGTTCTTCAACGGTCTGGTCGTTCTGATACATGCCATCGTCGTTTTTAAATGTTTCATACAGATATTCCCTGTCTTCCGGAATGCCGCCGTACTTTGGATTATCCCATCCCAGATATGCTCTGCCAGGATACACAACATTATCTCTGGATTCTATTCCATTTCTGAATTTTTCCGGTGTGTTGTAATTCCTCGAGAAGCTGGTCACTCTTTCTTCATTCCGAATCAATGAGTCTACCACGTCTTCTCTTTCGCCGGGAATTAGGTTGTAGTCTCTGGTTTCGAAGCCCCGCCGGAAATTATCAGGAGTGTTGTAGGTCTTTGTGAAGTGAATCTTAGGTTTTTCGTACTTTCCGTCAATTTCCGGTAGTTCATCAGAGGTCGCTTTTAGGTATTCAATCTCGTAGGGCGATCGCTCGTTGTTTTGTTCTCCTCGAGTGCGGATATCGAAGCGATGTCTCTTTTGAATTTTCGAACGTTTCTGCATGGATTCGAGATCTTTGATCAGTGCCCGCCTCAGATCGGCAATGTAGTTCGGTTTTTCCTTATCAGGATCTGAAAAAATTATCGACTGAATTTTAGCGATTGCTATACAGGGAGTGCCGGTCTCAAGTTTGAAAAAAAGGAGAAGTAACCTTTGCCGAATCGTTCGGGGTCCAGCAGCTCTCCGTTTCTGCCGATGATGGGAATGTAAATTTCATCCGCGTAATCCCCATGGGGGTTGACGAAACTGGGGAGAAATTTTACCCGTGCCATGTTTTTCGGATCAAGTTCGTTCTGAAGCAGAAGAAAAAACGATATTAGATCACTCTCGAAAATAAATTTCCTTTTTTTTACCGAATTAATTCCATTGGTATCGTATTTACGCACATCATTTTCGCTGTCGAAAGCTTTTAGAGCCCCTTTTAGATCTTCATCGATCAATTCTTTACAGACGCCATTGTCGTACTTTTTCCTGAAAGAAAAACAAATTTATAACATTCGCATATACACATATATTTTGTAACACGACGTAAAAAAATATTGCAAGTACTCTTCGCGGATAGATGAGAGGAGGTTCTTCAGCACGCACTGTGTGTAGGTGTGACCCCAATGGTAACCTAACTGAAGCAGCCTTTCCAATTCCTTTATTAACTGATGCAGCGCCCCTTTATCCAGTTTATACTGGTACAAATCGAGCTGGATCCCTTTGCCCAATGGCTCGAGACATCTACCGAACGCATTGTCTGTAAAAGAAAGATACGATTCTGACAGTCTTTCCTCGATCGCGATCGTTCGCTGCAGGGTTGTTGCCATGACACCACTTGCGTGGGCAGGAGCCTCACCAAGGTGCGAACGAAACTTGGGGAGACTTTTCCCGTTGCATTTTCCGCGATGTCATACGATCAATTTTGCCGCGACAGACGCACGAATGAGATGATATAAATATTACCGGAATTAAGACCACAGTTAAAAGCATTCGCACACGATTCATATTTATGTTCCGTACTTCACGTAAGGGGAAAACTTTCGCCTTTAAATCCGAATGGATGCAAATGGAAAGAAAAAAAAAATCGTCTTTTGACGAGGATTTGCATTTCAAACACCGCAATGTCACAAATACTTCGAATGTTGGGACACAAGATACTGCATCTTTTATAGAAATCCCGTGCGTAAATCTCTCGAATTTCACTTCATTTTAGCGCTCCCCCAAAACGTTTGCAAGTAAAAAGACTCAGGATCGACGGAAAACACTCAGGCGAGGATAATTTCGGCCGTCTGGACACACTTCAGCATCATTCTTACCGTTAAAGCACCATTCCAACTGCCTCTTACACACTGTTTTGCTGAATAAGCAACCTGAAAGTAAAGAAAAAAAAACTTTTAGACTCAACAATTTCCTTCATCATGACTCTTAATTTATCTTGCATTGTAAAACTCGGGGAAAATGCTTAATGAAAGTTTAATAAAATTTAGATTAAGATAAATTACCATAAGTGTAAAGATCGAAAATCCCGATCGCAACAGCGAAAGTGCCCGTCAAGCGAATAACAAGGATTCATCGACTTTCTGACCGTGTGCGAATAACGTATCCGGAGATTTTCTCTTTTTCCCTCATTGCGATGGATGAAATAAAAAGCGATCGGCGCAACGGAAGCTTCTTAAATTTTTCGCACGGGATGATTTACCGCTGTCGGATTCGATACCCGCATCACGGATCCGTGCAGGAGGAGGAATTCGCCCGTACTTTAGGGAAAATATTAACGAATCGGATATTTTTCCGTTTTTTAAGCATCGAACGCAACGCGAAACGGGAGATCAGACATCCAGCTCTGGGTCACTCTCATGTCGGTTTTCAGCAGAAGAAAAAAGTTTTCCAAATGAAAATTGGAAGAATGGAAATTAAGTTATTACTTATCGACGATGTCCAAGGAACGTGAATTCTCTTCTTTTTTTTTCCAGCCCTCGAGCAGGCGATGCGAAGTTGAAAATCAATTTTCTTAGTCGAAAAAAATTTAGGTTTCGTCTCGTTGCACTGCAGGTCTGGACGCATCGTGTGGAGTCCGTCCTCTTTTCGGGACGTCGTCCAGTCGAAATACTAAAATTCATGTGGCATACGAACGCTCGTTCCCTGACTTGTTCGGCTGTTGATGTTACACCAAATGTTAAGTTCATCTTCCTCTTTGACCGTCCTTAGCAGTGCTTATTCGTCGTGTCGTCGCCAAAAACATCTCTCCCCGTTTTTCGAAAAATTCTGGCATCTTCCGCCATTTCAAAAGATCGATTGCAACTCGCTATGATGTGGTTAGGATTCCGGCGGTTCTGGAATTTTCGTTCATTAAAAGTATTTTCCGGTTTCCACAATAGGTGAAGCTTTCCGTTGCCGACGGAAAATTTTCATTCGACAGGAATTTTCAATGCTATTTGCCCGTAATCGTTTGCGATAGCTTTGCGTACCTTCCGGTTTGAAAATTTTTCCGTTTATAAATTTTTTCCTTGTGGAAAAGGGAAAATTCCTTTGAAACTTGGGGAAAAAAAAATAAATATAAGATGAAAAATCAATCGCTGCCGTGAATGAAGCTTTTCGATGTATCAAAAAAATCTTAATCAACCTAAAGCAAATAAATATATGTTTAACTCTTACACACTACATGTGCATGACAGAAATTATTGGTTAGTTTACCAAGTTAAAGGATCTCGAATCAATATTTTCTTTTTTATCCGATTACTCGCTAATAAAAATACCAAAAAACTGATAGGATTTTTACTGTATTATTAACTCTTACATGACGATGCGATGAGTTTTATGTTCCAAATATCTTTAACACTAAAACTAAGAACATTAAGCCCTAAATACAAAAACCAGGATATAAGCTAGATAAAAAAGGATGCGGACTAATTGAATATGAAACCGTAACGATAAATAAAAAATATTTAATGACATTCAATTGTGATGATTAAGTCTCAGTTCGTAAATTATCAACAGAATGAACAAATGAGATATATTATAGATTTATGATTTTTGTGTAATTTGTTCAGCCCTTGCAGTCAAACGAGAACAAGTGATAAAAGTAAACTTTCTAGGTAACAAAAAACCTTTTACACTGTCAACAAACTAAGAACTATAATTATTTATTTAAATTAAAGGGAATGCACGTATTTACGAAGCACAGTGAAATGATTTAACCGCAGTTTGTAATACAAACTTATTTATAAAATGGAATATAATTAAAATTTTTTTTCTTAATCACGAAAAAAGATCTGTACAAATATAAAATTTAAATATTGTCCCTTTGCTAGGTCCAGAATTTTTTTTTGCATTACATATCGTTGATTAATTTCAAAAGAGCGATCTATTCCGATCCGTTAAATGGAAAGATATTCATAGAATTGAAATATATTATTGAGGCTTGTGGATCGATGTACAAACCAACACGTTTAATTTTATTCGATAAGCACTGTACTCGAACGTCCTTCATATGTTATTAATATTAAATGTAGACGAAAGGTACGGCAATAAACGCCGGCAAAAAGAATTTTATCACAAAGAACACTTTTCATATTTATATTCATGAAAACTTCGATTCCGAAAATGAGATTTTTCCCTTTTTAGGTTTTAAGACCATATCAACACAAGTTTTTTGCGTTAAGGAAAAGATCGCAAAAAATTTCATTTTTTTTCTTCTTTTTTACTCAACGATCTTTTTCATTAGAGTGTCACAGTAATTGTGAATATTCTATTTAATCATTATATCCATTCGAAAATAATTTGGAAATTAAAGCAAGATTTCAAATATCATCCATACTCCGTTAATAGAATTCGCCGGTTTTTGCTCTCATCATCCCTTGCCCATGCCTCTGTCCAAAGGTTTTATGGTAAACATTCATTTCGAAGTTATTTATCGAATGCTGATGAAATGGTCTGTGTGGACATATGCGAAAATCACGTTTACAAACGACAAAATTAAACCAGAATGCCTGTTCCACAAAAAATTATATCGGTGATATACTTTGTTGTCCCCAAAGAAAGCACACAATGGCGCGACGTAATATCATCAAGTGATTGGCTCAAATGGAAAAAAATGATAGGTTCAAAGCGGATATTAACAATATCAAAATCATTGAAACCCACCAAGTAACGAATAATGCGATTTCACCCAATGGCGATGTGGAATAAACATGAAAAATTCAGTTTTTCATTAAAGAACATACACAAAGTTGAAACAAAACTGAACATGATGAAAAATATGGTACTAACGATATATACCTCATCAAATGTGAAAAATTGTCAAAAAAAGAAATTTCACAATGCATTTTGCGCACAAATAACAATGAAATCATTATTTGAATTAATCTCAGTATGGGAACATTATTTGCTAAACGTGGGCAAACATCGAATTTTTCTTAACAGGCATCAAGTTTTTATGAAAGATCTTATAATCTTGTTATACAGAAACACATCCATTGTTCGATTGTTGGATGCGGAAATTTTTATTATAACAATATTCAAAATTTCAAAATTAGATTTTCATTTTGCTACATTTAAACATTCCATAAATTCGCAAAAAAAAAATTGAAAAAAGGTTCGAACAAGCACGTGTAAGGTTAGAAGTGTAACAAGCACGAACGTCAAGTTTACCGGAGTCAACGAAAAACAGTACCTAAAATTACAAAAACACTAATTTGTTAAAAAAAAATTACATTTTGAAACAATTTTGGAAAATAATTAGAAAACAGCCACGATCCCTAGGATGTGGACATGACAAGATTCGCAAAAAGGTTTCAAAGCTTCAAAAAGACTTAATAAAAAAATTTCAGTGCCTTCACCCGACGCCGATTTTAAAATACACATATATATATGAAAATTTGCAAAACCTAATTAAATAAAAAAGAAAAAACCCAAGATGCGAGGAGGATGAACTGCTGATGTTTTATTATCAGATGTGAGATTTCGGTCGTATAATGCTCGGATAATATAATTATAACGGTAAATAAAGTTTAAGATAAATAAGGAAATAGTTTTATGCTATAGGTATATATTATACACAAAGTAAAGGAAAATTTCCGAATAAATGCATTTCATTTGCCGTGGAAATATTAAACAAAGCGTTTGTTAAAGCAGAGTGTAAGAAAAAAAAGCTGTTTCTTTTGGATAAGGAAGTCAGATATAAAGCTGACGAGCGTCAAATGCAGATTCAGCTCAGATCAATTTATATGTGCGTGGACTGCAGATTTTTGCGTTACATCCAAAAGCTTTAAAACCTTTCCCCAGGACAAGAAAACGAACTTTCATGCAACTTACCGATGGCTCCGTCAGCTTTGGCTATTCGAAACGAGCTTAGAACACCGAGGCACAGCAACGGAATGGCGGCAGCCGCAGCAGCATACCCCAAACGCATACTGACGGCCGGGCTCTGTCGCGGATTCCGACAGCACGGGTGATTTTAATCGAGTTCATAGACTGAAAATTATCACATGAACAAATATAAAACACTTGTCGGTTGCGGCGAGGAAAAAAAAAATAATTTAAAAAAGGAAAAAAAGGTGGGACAAAAGAATCCCGAGGTCCGAACCGACGCCCGAAGGACCTCACCGCAGGAGTTTCGAAATTGGGTTTTTCGCCCTTTCCCGTCAGAAAAAAGAAAAATCTCGAGTGAAAAATCCGAAAAACGCAACGTTTCCGGCTTTGGGACGCGATCCGGCGATTCTGTGCCGGTGAAAACGCCCTGGAAAATGCGAAAATCGCGAAACAGCTGTTAGAAAGAAAATTCGCCGCTCTTCCCCGGTGCTTCCGCTGTGAATGAAATGGGAAAATGCGTGGGATCCGGCTTCGGAATCGATCAAAGGAGATAAAGGGAAAGCTTCGGCGACGTGCACTTGCGGGAAAATCCTTCGTAATCGCCCGGAAAAACTAGACAAAAATTTAATTACATTACGTATGCCGCCGTGTGAGTGGCAAGACACTTTCCTCAATAGCACATATGTAAATTTAACACATATCAACGATCTTTCCGCCTGGTTCGCAAGGAAACGTTGCCCTACCTCGGCTGGCCTCAGACTAGAAAGCGGCCGAATGGAACACACAATTGCACAGCCTGTTGCTCGATCGATACCGGGCAAGTCCAATGCATAACGGGAGGGGCCGTTCATCACGGTAACATGGAAAAACACGGATTTAGCGAAAAATTCTCGGTTTTCCAGAGGGAAAATCGCGTGGCGACAGAATTTCCCGCACGAAACGCGTTTCTCCCCATCCGAACATGCAAAAATCACGTCGCTGCAGTCATTGTCGGACACGGAAAGAGGGGAAAAAATAAATTTCTGCCCTTCGTACCATAAGGAATGCACCGCTTTTTTCCCTTGTGCACAACCGAAATAGGTGCACTGCTGTCGGATGTTCCTCTTAAAAATGGCGCAGCTGTTGATTTTTGTGCGAGGACGGGATCGAGTCGTCGGTGACGATGCAAATGGATGCACATGCGACCGCTGTCGGGCTTCGCACGTCGCGACGATGGACCCGTCCTGCAGCTGATCCTTCTCCGTGCCGTTCTGGCGACGGCGCTCGCTTTCGAACGCTCGCGATCTGGGTCTTCTTTTCGGAGACTGCAGCGTTTCGTCGCGCGTTCGGGAATAAAAGGAAAAATAGCGCCGATGGCTGATGCCTTCCGATCTCTCTTAACTTTCGTCGGACTTGATTTTGGCGATTCGTCGCTTCTGTCTAACTTCGCAAATTTGCTTTGAGAAACGTGCTGCTGCGGCGTTCGGGAAGATGCAGATGGCGGACACCTATCGCGGCGCTTCTGACATAAAACCTTTCCCGACTTTCCTTTCGATTCAGTCGGCAGCGTCCATCACGGAAGAGGCGACACACACATATGTCATTTCATTTATTCACAACTATTTTTAATGTTTCACTTTATTCACCTGAAATAAATGTACTCATTCCGGATTTATATTTTGCGCTGCTCTACCTGATCTGTAAAATAAACAAATATAAGTTTTACGTACATGTAAGAAAGTACATGTTATGCATGAAAAAAAATATATAAAATTCACAACTGATTAAAATAGTTTGAAATTAAATGATTTTATAATTAGAAAAATGATTAAAAAGAACTTATCATTTTGTATCAACTTACTAATTTATAAATATGTGGATTGCAATGGTAAATTGATCCACGAAAGATTGTTCTTAAAAAAAAATATCGTAATTAAAATAATACTTGATTTTTTTTCATTTCTCAGTAGTCTTCTTTTTTTTTCATTATTTTCATAACAAAATTTATATAATTTTCAAACTGTATCAAACTGAAATAACCACAAATACAAATTTTTATGCTTAAAAAGAAAAAAAAAACCTGAATACTGATTTGTATTTTTGAAATGTTAAAGAGCACATTTAAAAAATTTTTCCCAAATATTGTTTATTGCTATAATTACCATAATTACTACTATTACATACTGCACTATAATTATTATTATAATAATTATGATTTTAGCAACTGAAAATAGTTGGTTCTTAAACAGAATTCTGCAAACAACAAACAGATTAAAATGCCTGATGTTTAAATTGAAAAAATACACAAAGCCTATTAAAACAAAGCTAGAAATTTGTTTTTTTCTCTGCATAAAACATTATACATGTATTATTGATGGTAACCAGAATATAATACATACATTAAGAGAGTGTTATGGAAAATTTTTTGGTTTTATTTCTCTTTTAGATTTATCAAAGATGGTAAAACTATGATGATCAAAAAGAATGATGTGATGCAGGAAACATATGTGAATATTATGAAATCACATAATACCCAATGTGCAAAATCTGTCTCATCCAGTTTAAGTAATTTTGGGTATCACCAAAATAAATTTTTCAATTTTTTTTTTTTTGATACTTATTTCACCGGTTGCAATTCCCTGAGCAACTGTGAAAAATTTTTCGTTTCAAAGCAAAAAAGCAAAATTAATTTCATTCAGCCGATCTGAAAATTAGATCAGATCACGTGCGAATTACTGCATATTTTACTGCCGACGATGACATAATGGAAAAATATTAATCGAGGCTTTTTAAGGCGTGCAATGCCAATTCAAATGTGCATAGCCAAGTAAGTCGATCAATTATTATTACTGTTACTTTTATTTTTTTATTTTTATATTTTTTTTCCTTTTCAAATTTATGGTACCGCCGACTGTTTTCCGCGACAAGCATTGCATTCCTTGTCAACAAAAGAAATCCCACTTGGCTCGAATGCGCGGCGCACAACCCAACTCGACGGGATATATATTTTTTTTTGTTTAGCTTTTTATTATTTCCGAAGGAAACAAAAAAAAGTGCAAAAAGCAAAAACATTTTTTAAAAACGGACGTTTCAGAACCGCAGCCTGCATTTCGGAGGAGAAACAGCTGTTCATAACAAACAAGAGTCGCGCATGCGCGGCAGACCTGTGACAGTACTTGTGACGCCATTGGACGAGACCGTTGTAGTTAACTTTCGACCAGCAGAAGGAAAGGTGTTTTGAAAAAGAGACGAAGAAAAAAAAAATCCTCAAGTAAAACTTTTTCTTGTTTACGCAAATTTCTTAATTCGCATGTTCAGGAAAACTTTTTTGTTTAACTGCGATTAAAACAATTCCTTTTTTTTCATCGTCCTCTCAAAGTGCAAGTTCCGCGAACGACAACTGAACGCCATTTCGAATGATAATTGTTATTGTGTTACAATCAAATGAAATAGGTTATATATTTTTGTCAGCCATTTTGAATAACAACAAAGGAAAGAAATAATAATAATAATAATAAATAAATAGTAATAAATAATAATATAATATAGTGTAATAAATGTTGTGAATAGATTTTTTTATTTATTTTGACAAAACAGTTTTTTTTAAATGGTGTTGCAAGATGTGATTTTTATGTATGAATTTTTCGTGTGAATCATACAAAGGCAATATTTACTTTATACGAAATCTGCGATACCTGTAACAACTATTGTTTTTATTTTTTGATTGTGTGTATGCGTGCGTGCATGTATGTATGTTTATGTGTGTCTGTGTGTTAGTGTGAAAAATTTTTTTTTTCCAAGGATCATCAACTTGAAGTCAGCTGTTCCATATATTTTAACATTACATTAAATTCGTTAAACTGTTGATTAATAACTTTTTTAAGGTATGTATCATTAAAAAAACAGTATATGTGTATATTTCATTGACAATATACTAAATGAAATATTTTTCACACTGTTGCATGAATGGCATTTTATATGTATAAATTTTCTTTTTTGACATGGAAATAATGCAAATAAATTTTCTTACTTTTTTATTAATTTATGGAAATAAAAAAAATACAGATAAACAATTGGGGTTTTTTAAAAAAAATTAATAATATCTTATCAGAATATTTAACTAGTTATGTTTTAACTTTATTTTTTTAATTCCCTCTGTGACAAATACTTACACATTTATTTGACTTAATCCTCTGATCTCAGCATTTTATTTTTAACTTGAGATTAGAATTTATATATAGATGTTGTAAATGTTAACATTCTGTTCTGCAGTAAATCAAAATTTTAGTCATAATTTTTTTGCATTTGATATAGTTTGATTTATGTAATTCACACTGCTATTATCATTATTGTCATTACCATTTTGTATTTTTAATTTCTTTTTTCAGTTTATTACTATGACAAAGAAATGCACTATTTACTCTTTCATTCAAATGTTGACATTCAAAATTTTATATTTTTAGCCTTTATTCAGACCAAAATTTCAGTTATTGAAAAGTCTTTAAAATCAGCTTGAAACATTTAGTTGTTTGTTTCAAGTTTTTTTAGCTGTGCAAATGCATAATGTCATCTCCCATTCTAATTAAAAAGCATTATCATTAAAAAGTAATGAATATGTCAAGAACAAAAAATCATTGAATAATTTTAATTTCACTACTGCATGAATATATAAGTAACAGGTTTAGATATTGATGTAAATAAAGATATGTTCTTGGATTTGATAACTTAAATGATCAAATTATTTGGTAATTTCATTAAGTTGTTTGCATTGGATCTTTATTCTTTTTTCTTTACTGTTTATATACTTATTTACATCATTTAAAAGACATTTAATTAAAACAAATTACTGCTCTCTATCTTTTTCTTCTCTCTGCTTCTCTTATTATTTCCTTTCATTTTTTTAAAGCAATTTTTTGATAAATGTCAAACACCTGAAATTATCTTTTTATGGAATTGCATTGTCGTCAGCAGATAATGTTATTATAATACATGATTACTTTTGTAAACATGTTTGTTCTGTGTTTATTACTAAGATAATAGCTGCAGACAACCAATTACAAGGAGGAATATAATAAATGATTCTTTACTTGGAATGAGAGATGCAACTTTTTTTTACTCAATATCTTCAATTCAGTAATATAGTTTACAATAATATTGCAATTAAGGATTTTTCATTTCAATTGTACATGACCAATGTGTATTTTAATCAAAAATTAAAAAAAAATATAAATGCTTCCTCTTCAGAAAGTTTTTTAAATTATCTTAATCTTAAGAAAAATTAGCATTAATTTATTACACTGATAATAAATATATGTATTGTAAAATACTTTTATTAATATATTTATTAAAAAATGCATGATTTTTAACGGAGTCGATTTATATGTGCCAGGCCAGAAGACGTATATACATAGTAGTTTTGTTTTCAATTCTTTGAAATATTGTTATAATTATTTATAAGTAGTCTATGTATTTTATTCTATGATAAAAGATTTAGACTTCTTTATATTTAAATGAGTGTGGTGAGAATTTCTGGTTACACTTATATGAAATAAACATTATTTTGTGTTAATCACATTTTAAAACTTTGATAATTGTTATATTAACGTATAATATATGATTCAGTATGAAAAATTCATATTGAAATTGTATTTCCTATTATTGCAATCTGACTTCAAATACTATCTAACTCGCTTTATAAAATGAATTTGTTTTCTGTGTTTGATAGTTAAATCGATGGAAAGTATTTAAGTCATACATTATAATGTTGGTGCACAGTGTAGATGAAAAAAAAAATAGTGAAATAATACTCGTAAGTGATAAGCCTTTTATTGAAGTAAATTTTCCATTTATATAATAAAAAGAAAATATAAACGCGGATTTATATTGAACGTTGGACGTGTTTCTGTTTGATATTTCAAAATCTGTTATAAAATTATTTTATGCTTCAAAATTTTCGAACTAAGTTAAAAGAAGTTCGTTAGTTACAGATTACAGGAGTTCTAACTGCTTTCATAAAGAACCATGTCACCTTTCTGTAAATTATTTTTAGCTTATGGAAAATGTTTGCAAAAGCAAAATCAATTATGTGTGTGCATATATATAAATGATAAACAGAATTTTGAGTTCTACGTCTATACATATGAACAAATACAAACCATTTTTTAAAATAAATTTTAGGAAAACAAATTATGTATCAATACAGGGCTAAAAAATTTACATGCATGAATTATTATATATATATATGTTTTATAATTAATGGATATTCATATTTTAATATCTTTTTCAAAATTTCGATAAATGATTATATAAGATGAGTTCTGTCACAAGAGAATTTTTTCTCGGTCCTTGACCTGTCCTACAACCGAGTTTGGATCTACATATATTAAAAATTTTTCCTTTATATTATTTCGTATGAAAGCAAAATAGTTCGTCGCAGTTACATTTTGAACATTTTGCAATGTATATAATTGTGTAAAATTATATGTTTCTTATATGATAAAATATATTTTTTTATATTTCCACAGAGAAGTGTAATTTGACCGTTGACATCATCAAGAGATTATTAATCATGACGTCATAAATGACTTGTGTTAATACCTTCGTAGCTCTAAAACTTATTTTAAATATAAAAAAAAATATTTTTAATAAATTATTACATATTTTTGTAGAACTCCCATATTTGACGAATATACAACAAAAAAAATACACGGAGAAAATATCAAATCGAACCTTGAATGTTATCCGATTATGTGTCCATCACAAATTTCACTTGATTTACACGTAGTTTGAGGGCTTTCTTTCTTATTTGTTTGTGGATAATGAATGCCTAAAGAATTTCATTGCTACATCAAAATAATGATGAATTGGCAATAGAGATCTTTGTATTATTGTCTTTTTTATAAATGCGTAATTATTTTCCTCCACTTTCAAAATTTTGTATTCGTACCTTTATAAATGTAAAAATAAATTAATTTAAAGCCTTTGAAGAGCATACCAGTATAAAAACTTCAAATTTTTTTTACTTACAATGCTAGATAAGATTATGCTGCTCTCTAATACTCTTAAACCTCCTCCAAAAAATACTTATATACAATCATAAATGTTTTTTTCTCTAATTTGTCAATGTTTTTCATAAATTTCAATTCTAATAAGATAAAATCAAAAATCTTGATTCTGGTCTTATGTATAATTATATATACATATGTAAAAACATAAAACCGTTAAGATATATACGTCATTAATCAGATAATTAAGGCCCTTTATGAATCAGAACTTAAAAAACTTGATACTGTATAATATATGTACGTTAAAATATATATACATGTAAGTGATGGATAATGATTATTTGAACCTAGGAAACAATACCCTTTATAATGCATCGATTATTGAATCAATACAAGTTCGGTCAAAAAGCTCTCAATGTATGGTTTATAAATTATATAACTTATTTAAAAATAATTGACATTTTTTAAATTAAAATTACATAGTAATGGAAAAATTGATATTTTATAGAGTTCTTATATTGGGAAATTCACTGCTTCTCCTAATCAAATATCTGTGCCGTGATGTACATTTGTAGAAATATAAATATTGAACATTCATATTATAATCAAATGACTGAGCGTTTCAGAGATGTCGATAATATAATTATAAATATAATCGATGTGATATTGGCTGACGAAATTATATACGAAAAATTTGCCAAAGGTTAATTGTTCATTAAAAAAACGAATCTTGACACTGAAATCTTTTCAGATATATTCCTGTGTTTTGATGTAAATATTATTTAATAAGAGGGCCAGAAAATGTTATATTTTTGGATTCAGCGCTATACAAAAATTAAACGAATAATGTATTTGCATGGTGAAATTAAAATTAAAGTAATTTTGTTCTTTGTCAGTATTATAACTTTATTTATACATATTTCGAAGGATATATATGATATATATGCACATACACGTATATATCCCCATCCATAATATATATATGTTAAGCATTTATTTCTGATGGTAAATTCAGAACTTTTTAAAAGTTCTGACGTTAAAAAATATTACTTTGATTTTGGGATCCAAAAAACTACCTCAAATATATAGTTGGAAAAGTTATAGTGGGCAAATTTATGTACATTAATCTTTTATGTATATTTATGAACATAAAAAACAAAAAGCAAATAAGTAAAATTATATTTTTAAAATTCATGTTGTCATACAACAGTGCATTTCGAATAATACATTATGGGAGAACCCAATATAATAATTTATTCAAAATATTGCGTTGTAGTTAAAATAATGGTATAATTATTAAATTTACGATGCTTGGGTACGATGTCGATTCTTATGTAATACGCTGTGAAAATCGTATAATGTACCTTGATATTTGACTTTATATTCTTTCTCAATGTCTATATACATGATAATATATATGTACCATTGGGAAAAATATTTACGTGTCGATATCCACCTAGAATATTCTATTGAAATTCTATGCTACTTTTTTTTTATTCCTCTCCCCTCCACGAGAAAATAAGAACAAAGCGACGGCAAGAACAATAAAGAGGCAAACCGCGTTGTTAAAAAATAATAACATTCAAGGAGAGACATTTGTATAATGAATATTGGTATTAAGTGTCGCGGAGTGATATTATATTGTTTTTCGCTAATAATCGTCAAAAAGGAAAACTATTGTATTTAAAGTATTTTCTACCATAAATACTATTTAGTTTTTTTAATATTAGTTGTTTGCAGGTATGATAGCACATACATAGAATAAATGATGGAAAGTATTTCTTTGCTATATAATTTTTCAACGCGACACATTCTGTGCAGTCTTAGAGAATTTTATTCTTGTTTTATTAAACGTTAAATTTCATGTATCAAAAGTAATCACATTCCGAAAAATACGAGTGGAAATCAATAGTATTTGATTCACCCATTTTGTCTGTACCCGATCCGTGATGAATATAAAATATAAATAAGATTTAAAAAAGAAATTTTTCTTCATTAAATTTTCACAAGTCGAAAATTAAGCGGAAAAAAGTAAAGTGTAATATTAAATAGCCGTAGCTCAAAAACGGATTAAATAAAATAAGTGATGTAGAATTATTGAACGAAAAATTTAAAGTCACTCATATAATATACACACACCCTACATATATATAAATATTTTATTAAATCAAATATTTAATATTATTCGTATTGCTCTTATGTTTTTCGTATATAAGTTTGTGTTAATCAACGTTTAGAAATATCTGAATGAATGAATCATATGCAGAATTACTTAGTTCATGTGGCGAAATGAATTTTCTGTTATGTATAAATATGTCTCACTACTGATTAATTTATTAATGCGTTCTGATACTTTGCCTGATAATGGATTTTTTTTCTTCAATGTTGACTGATTGCACAGTTTTAACTTATGTGTTCCATATAGATACAAAAAAATGTATATGTAAAATGTAGATATATAGTTTTTTTTTTTAGAATAGTGCGTGCAATTCGAGAAAATCGATGTAAATTTTAAAGTAAAAGTAATGTTTTTGAAAGAGGTTTTTTTAAATGTAGGCCATTAATTTATTGACATGGAAATTTTTCAGTATCTCATGATGATAATGATAATAATAATTATTACAATGTTATTACGAGTTATTTTGTATTGTACAAAGGTTAATCTCGTTTTGGCAAAATCGAGTTAATTCGGTCGCATCATTAAATTAAAAGTTTGGGATTTTCTTTGGCTCGAAATGCATTTTAGATCTTCGGTTTTTACCGTGCCAATAAAATGAAAAAAGCCCAGAGCTTTCCATTCTGGACTTGCCAAATCAAAGTCACGGAGAGAAGGATGACACGCGCAAAACTCCCATTCACAATTAGGAAAATGCCCCAAAATGGCGTGCGAGATGACGAGCGAAGCAGCAAGTCATTTGGCGGATATTAAAAAGATTTTCTGCGTGAAGTGCGTTGCATACGCGTAAACCGGGAGAAATACGTCTTACTGGCATAATTCCAGCGGACGCGGGCAGAGACGTCCAAACGCTTGTTTGGCCTTCCAACCTAACCGTCGAGTCCAGCCGATGGCCGACAACGCTTTTGCCTTTCCGTTCGCTCGCTGTCCAGGCCTCCATTTTCCAGTCGGAACCTCACTGTTTTCCGCGTTCCACCATCGTGCGAGAGACGATGCCACCCGGCGGAAGGTTGGAGAAACGTTTGGACGTCGAAGAAGACTCGCTCTCCGTCTACGCGACCGCCAGAACCGGAAATTACGTATCGATCACGTACAGGAATCCGGATAAAGTCGCCGCAGAGCATGGACCATCAGCGCGAAGGAGGACTCCCGGCGGCGGCTAACCGGAAAAGCTAAACCCTCGTTCGCGATTGGTGAACGGATCTCGGCAGATATTGGAATCGGCCGAGATCGGCAGTCACCTTTTCGATAAATCGGGCGTTCGAGTGAGAGCGAGCTTTTAACTCACGATGAAACGAGCAAAAGGAAACGCTTAAATCTCGGTTTTCCGCAATCTTCACCGTTACCCCCTC
This sequence comes from Ricinus marginatus, assembly GCA_028565995.1. Lineage (NCBI taxonomy): Eukaryota > Metazoa > Arthropoda > Insecta > Psocodea > Ricinidae > Ricinus > Ricinus marginatus. The sequence continues at coordinate 29,061 of JAOWBB010013822.1, forward strand.
CGATTCGTCATCGGAAAAGTAAAAATTTCGACTCTTCTTGAGCTTTTTCGCGCGCGATCCGAGTTTTCATTTGCAAGAAGGCGACGGTCGTTCCTTGCGGTCCGCGGTTGCCAGGGGTTTTCGCGGCCGCGTTTCGCATTGGGGCCCCGGTTTTCTTCGCCCCGTTTGCGACACCTGAACTTTTGGAATCACGATGAAGATCGATAGGCGCGTTCGGAATCCGAGCGACGCCTCGAACGATGGGAGAACACGATGGTGCACTGGAAGATCAAGGCTTCTCCGGTCGTTCAAGGAGAGGCAGATCGCTGGAATGCGACACCGGCAAACGCAGCAGACCTCCGAAGAACGAACCAGTGGCAAGGAAGCCGCTCTCCCGCAGTCGAAGAGACATTTCAATTAGAACCAATTAGAGCCGCCTTAAAGGATGTTTCTTATGCGGTGAGATCCGCCATCGCCCACAGTGCTAATTAGAATGACGATCCTGTGCGGCAGATCGAGCCCCAAATTATTTAAGAGCCGACTTCCATGCGAAAATCGTAACGGTCTTTTTTTATTTTTTTTAACCTCACAATTAGCGTGAGGAAAAAAATTACGGGAAAAAATTTTTTTTATTTCCTTTGTTTGCCGGAGAAATAATTAATTCCGAGGGGAAAAAGCCAAGATGTTTTTTTCCCGAAAAAAAACTCGCCTTTCGCTTAACCAACGGAGCGTCGCGTTTTTTTTTTAAAACGCGGAAAACTCAGTTTTCCGTGAAAGGCGATTAAAAAAACAAAACCCGAATCCGAAGTTTATGCTCAATAATTGCATAACGGTCGCCGCGCAGAGGGATTTTTGGATATATTTCAATTCATTCCGTATTGCACCGCAATGTTTTTATGTAAGGCTTTATTATAATTCCTCAACGGTTTTCGGCAACGTTTCCAAATCCTTTTTTTCCCCCCCGGGATGAAGTTCCCCGGAATCGGCAGGGAATTTGTCGGTCGGCGGGGAAAATCGATATCGCGGAGACTGCGTTACGACACCGCCTCCGTCACGGTCTCGGCGTGCCTCGCGCCCCCTTTTCCGGTGCAACGCGAAGGCTTTTCTTTTTCGCCTTTCTTCGCATCGACCGAAAAAAATACAATTTCGAGGTCGAGGCATAAACAAGAGGATTTTTCGTCCGGGTCACGAGGTTGGATGGAGCTTACCCGCTCGTGCGAATCCGGACGATTTCCTGTTGGCCGAATCCGGCGCTTCCGCCGAAAAGAAAAAATTGAGAAATTTTCGGCGCCGCCTTCGTTTTCGTCAACAAACCGCGGCACGCGGACGAGGATCCGCCGCCGAAGAAATTTGTTTCGATCGCGTCCGAAATGTGCGCGCGGGGCCCAAAAAAACGAATCGCTCGAAAATCGGGGAAAGGTTTCCGGTTTGGCCGCCCCTTCTTCCTCCACGTGATCGAAGCATAATAAAATTTCGTTCTAATCCCTTATCGGGATATATTTTACTTGGGTCCCGATCCGGGATCTGCCCGTCGGAGAGGAAGTCACATCCTGATCCGCCTTTTTTTTTTTTTTTAAACGGGGATTTAAATTTCGTCTCTTCGAGGGAAAAAATTTACCGATCTTCAGTGACGTCGCCATTCCGGCAGAGTTTGCGATATATCGACGTGGCGGATGTGTCACTTTGCGTTGCGTTTCCGGATCGGCGAGCTTCCGGAGCACGGCCGAAACGCAGCCGGGGCATATCCGCGACGCGAAAATTCCCAGCTCCCTTTTCATCAAAAAAACTTTCCATTCGCGAATCGTTTCCGGGCGAGCTTTTCCCGTTTATCGATTCGACGCCCACGCGGAAAGCGTGGGAGCCACGCCGGGAGCGCTGAAAGCGACAGCGCTTTCCGGTTTTTTCTCCTCCGACCCTCGCCGTCGCGTTTTGGAAATTCGATCGTTTTAAGCGATCGAAATTAGCTTTTTTCCTAAGGAGCTTCATCGTCCATCGATTAATTACATCCGACCGCGAGTGGCTTCTTATCCGATGCTCTCTCTTTCTCCGCGTTTTCTTTCGCAGGAGAAAAAGAAAGTTCTCTCTCTCTCTCTCTCTCTCTTACGTCACTGTTTTTTTCCCCCGAGGCACGAAGACGAATCGAAACTGACGGAATTTTCTCGTTTTCATTTTCCGATGCGGCGACAAATTTCGTTTCCTCCCGCTTTTATTTTTTTGGCGACAGTTCGACAAACAAAAAGCTTTCTATTTCGGTTCGATGTTAATCGCAATCTAGAAAAGGCTTCCGTCGAGTGCAGGGGAAAGGAGCTAAAAGCTTTAGAAAAACGTTTATTTCTCCGCACAATAAATTGGGGATCCGTCGAAATTCAAAATTTTGCACGTTTCGCTCTTGATTTTAATTTATAATTAATTTGTGTACTAAATTAAGATCGTGTTTTCCATGTTTCGCAGCAAGTCCCAAAAATCGATTAATAGAAAACAATTCTCGCTAGAAGCCACTCAATTTTCCGTTAACCTCACTTTAAAGGGCACCTTTTAAATGTCAAAAGGCATTTGCGACGTACACCATATTTATGGAACAATATTCCAGACACTTCATTTTATTGTTCTTTCGGCCTTCTTAACCTTTCTTAACCATCGGCCGTATTTTAATTAACCTTTCCTTTCTTCTTAAAACTGCAAAATTTACCTTCATTTGCGTTAAAGGAGAATTACGTTCATTAGATAATTACATTGTAAGATTGATATTCCGTAATATGAGAAGGGGAACATGAAAATACAATTTAAAAGAAATATCCAACATTCAACGATTCAGTTAATGAACTTACATTCGCATTTGATCGCATAACGTAAATTTTTTTCTTTCTTTTCTTATCAGATTCGAATTGAAAATGTAAAAAATTCGCTGTCAAACTGAAATTGCCCGTAAAAACATTCCGACATAACATAAAAAGCTTCACATATAATGCGTTTTATAAGTATAACGTTTTCACATATGTCTTTTACCTAAATATATACTTTTGAATTTTTTAAACTATTGTTAAAAAAAATTATTAGGTTTACATTTTTACGTAATTTACGTGTACTATTGCGTTCCTTCATTAACCATCGCAGGTGGGCTCCGTTTTATATATATGTGTGTGTGTGTGTGTGTGTTTGTGTGTGTGTGTGTGTGTGTGTGTGGATTTAATCATAACCATTACGCCTTGCATTGCGTATTCAAGTGTTGAAGAATAACCAAAATTACATTTTTGGTCAACTTTAATTTAAACAAACCGTATCTCGAAAGGAATTCTGTCCGCCTGTTCATAATTACACATGTTAAAGACGCCTCGCATAATATAAATGTATAACTTCCTTTGTGATTTGCATTCTGGCTTTTTTTTTCTCAGACTCGCAAACGCGAGATCTTTAAATTACTTAACTAAATCTTAATTTGCTTTTAACGAAATAATTCGTTAAAATTAACCTTTTCGCCAAGCCATGAAAGTCAACGTAAAAATTTGTTTGTAAGGCGTTGTGAATCGTCCATCTGCTAAAATTGACGTGCGGGAATTTTTAACCACACATATTTCTGCCTACGTAGTGCAATACATGTACGTAATAATATTTAAAAATTTAATTTCTTTTTTCCTTACGAAACGAAAATATTTAACAAATTCACGGAAAAGAATTCCAATTTTGAAAGGTTTAATGTTTATTTGACGGAATTGTGAGCGTCTTAGGTCCTTTTCCAGGTATCAAAGTCTGTTTGAGGTTAACATCCTGTGCCGAGTAACAGGATTAATTTTTATATTTCACAGATGGAGGAATCGAATGTCAGATTCGGAAATTTAAAGTCGAACCCGTCAGAAGTTCCACCGGGGAGGCGAAAGATGCTAAAAACAAGGCGGTCAAATTTTTATTTTGTTGTTGCTGTGAAAGCTTTAAGAATTACGCATTGCAAAGGGGAATTTGTTAAACAAACAGCACTCGAAGGTTGTCAGCTAATGCATAACAAAAAACAACACGGCAAGAATTTGTTTCTTCTTTTTTAAATAACTGAAAATTTTATGTGAAGTCATGGACAAATATTGCTGTCGCACACGCTCTTTCGCAGTTACGTACAAGAGATGAGCCGTATGGTTGATGCGGATTTCATGCAGCGAATTCGTTGTTGTTGTTTGTTGTTGTTGTTGTTGTTGTTATTTTTTGTTTGCTCCCCAACAGTCGCGTCAAAATATGCCATAATTATTACTCCACGATGAGAATGCATATTTTTTTTTTTTTTTGCTGCGCTCCGTTTCGCATTGTTTTAGAATGACGGTGGTATTTATGCAATTTCGATTCTCGAAAAAATGGCACACGATGCACTCGTGCTTAAGCGGCAGTTTTTTCTTTTTGTAGGTTGTGTCTCGCATTTCACGATAACTGCCTTCGAGCCGTCCGCAAGCGTGCGCGGGAAAACTTTGAATTGAAAAGCGAGAAAATAACAGTTCGAAAGCGATCGGGAAAATGGGAAAGCTACTCACCGAATCGCGACAAGCCATCGTCGAGAGTCTAACCCGCCAGTGCCCCCATGCGTTGGGAGACGATGCATCCATTTTTTTTCTTTCTCCTGAAAAAGAAACACGTTCGGTTGTGAATGTAACATTCGATGGTTGCTTTGGAGAAAAGTTGCGTGAAAATACTCGTGAAAAAAGCCAGTTCGACATTTAGCAAACGTTGCTTTATGCCGTTTCATGAAAATGCGACCTCAATTTTCATACGCGACCTTACGACCCCTGGCAGCCTGTCTGACTTAACGTTCGAGATAGGTAAAGTGCAAGCAAGGTCGCATTAAGGCCCGACCTACGGTTAAAGGAGACGGGTCAGCAGTAGATTATAAACGCATGGCGGGGAAACTCGTTTGTAACGCGATTTCAGGGTGTAAAAATTTCAAATATTTTTTTCCATTTTCTTTTGGTTCAGGTATCGCAAGGGAAAAATCACCAAACTGTTACCCGCTCTGGTTCACGTTGACTCGGGAAGCTTCGGGAAGGAGGAATGGTATTATATATGCTGGAAAAGGGCATGGGAGATCTCAAAAGTCATGCAGAGACTTCTATCTACCGGATCGGAACGTCGGACGTTGTAGGGAGGCTGAAGGAAGAGAAGCGCGGTTTATACGGCAGAGAAACTCTCCAGGACATCAGCGATGGATATTATCGCGGCAGCAACGGAAGGAGCCGCGGTTTCTTCGGGGACATTCAAAAATTCAAGATTTTCGACGTTGAAAGAAGGAATCGCGTTGCGGGGGACGAGAAAATATACGGATTCGACAGATCGGACAGCGCGTACGAGGTTGACGAAAATTCGGACGAGGTTAAGTTCCGGAACGGCGTCACCGGCAAATACGTACACGGGAAAAACGGATCCGGAAAATACATCACCGGTAACAGCAAGTACGTTATCGAGGAAAACAGCACGAAGAAAGAGTACATCAAGGGGAGGAACGTCAGCGAGAAGTTCATCCAGAGCACGATATATCATAAGGAGGCTTATAGAGAGGAGCCCGCGGGGGAGAGCGATGCGGAAGGCGTCTGCTGCCACGGACACGGAAGTTCTGGCGAGGAAGTTAGTAAAGGAAATGAAAACGGTGGTACGAAAAAATGCGAGGAGGACGAGGTGTCTCTCTTTCCCCTGCAGAACCAGGTTGGGGGCCACACTCGTCTCTTGCTCCTGAATCCGAGCACCATTTGCAAGCCTCTTAACCTGAGGGAATTGGACTTTTACCAAAATCTTCCTAGTGATATACAACTTTTTGTACCTGAATATAAAGGTAAAATCTTTTTCATTAATTGTATTAAAAATATACCGAGATATCTCTCATTTTGTGTCCTTGTTGATAAAAGGAAAAATATCAGAACGATTTTGATATACATGTATATACATATATATATATATAAATATTGGTATATCAATATGTTTTGTTATACAAAACTGTTTTTTACCCATTGTTTTGCAGGGCTTTCGCCCACCTCATGCTCAGTGATAAAAATGATATTTATATAACCATTATTGCATTAACATATATTTTCCTATTTATTTCGCTTTTAGTGATAACGATAATCAAACATAATAATTGTTTCTTATATTTATCAAGGCGATGTCTTATTTACATGTTAACTCCGTTATTTGGTTTCATTTCATTTATTTATTTTTACAATAAGGGACTAATACTGTAATACATTTACCTAGTGATGGCCAAATAGAAAATATTTATTCGCGGGGGAAAATTACACGTATATAATGGCCGTAGAGTAAAATAAAATTTTTGGAGCGTTAATATCAGACGGAGCGTTATAAGCGGAGTTGTCAGATTGAGGAGATGCGTTTTAAAGAGGAAGTCGCCTTTAGCTTATTTTATTTACAGTATGTGGCATTACTCCTGCTTTTTAATCCATTCCCGAGATCCGATATTTTAAGTGACTTCTTTCGATAGGTGTGATGCAGGCGACCAACAGCGGTCCCATCAAGCTGGACAAAAGATACAGTCCCAGTTTTCAGGATGAGAGGAGCAAGCCCGCGCCGAAGAGGAAGCGAGAGAGCGTGCTGAAAATGAAGGTTCACAAGAAGTCCAGCGAGGAGCTGAACAGCGGCTCATCCTTACACTGCAACAGCAACAACCGTCAGTGTATCCTTTTTGAAGCCGAGAGCGAAACCTGAAAATGCGATTTCGCACGGGGAAGAGGGAGAGGGGGGGGAGGGGAAAAAGATCAGTCATCAGACGATTTGCACCAGAAAATGATATTTTCCCTAACAATCGCATTTAGATTTCCTTCTACTAGAAAATGTGACATCGAAATATCGTCAACCGTGTATTCTGGATTTGAAAATGGGGACTCGGCAGCACGGGGACGACGCCTCCGCCGAGAAAAGAAGCAAGCAAATAGCGAAATGCGCGTCGAGCACTTCGGCGAGCCTGGGCGTCAGATTGTGCGGCATGCAGGTACGAGCTGTTGGGTAACCGAAGAAAACAACATTTCGGCGAATTAAAATCCATTCACATGCGATTTACCTTCCTTTTGGTGTAGGTGTACCAGGCGGACACGGATCACTACATGAAGAAAGACAAATACTGGGGCAGGGAACTGGACGAAGAAGGATTCAAATCGGCTCTCTGCAGGTTTTTCCACAACGGGTACCAGCTGCGAAGCCATGTGATTTCAAGAGTTCTGACAAAGTTAGACCGGTTGAGGAGGGTCATAGAGAAGCAAAGCAGTTACCGATTCTATTCATGGTAAGTGTAAGGCGGAAGCCCACAGCAAAACGGATCATTCGGCAACAGGAACAGAATCATAATTTCAGACATCTTTCCAGCTCCCTTCTCGTCGTGTACGAAGGATACGAGGAAAGTTGGGATGTCGTTCCTCCGAGGAACGGTCTCTCGTTCAAAAATCGTCTCATCGAAGTTTTAGACGATTGCACATCCGAGGGAAGCAGAGACGGAAACGGTTGGTAAATTTGTCAAGCGTCGACACCCACGAAGAAGGGTAACGTCGATAAAAACGATTTTGCATCTTATATCCGACAGGTTATAATTACGACTTTGACACCTCCAGTTCATCGGGAGAAAATCTGCTTATGGAGGACGACATCAGCAAAGATGCCCATCAGAGGGGATTCGGGGAGGCAGCCGCGAGAGGCTCTGGTAAATATCGATGCGTTCTTTTCGATCGTTTATTAACATTGAAAAAGTGAAGGTCCTAAGCGATTTACACCTGGTTGAGGGGTTTAGTTTAGCGTTAGGGGGCGGTTTTTGCAGACGGTTCGGGACTTTCAGCCCGTTCCGTTTTCTTGCAGATAATTAAAAGAAGAATTCCGACGGTTTGGTCCGTAAAAGAACATCTGAAGAAATGTTAATGTAAGAAGTGTTATGTAAGGTATAAGTATGTTAAAGTTTTCTGAAAAAGGCTCAGCAGACAAAAGGAATCATCCGGAACCGTTAATAGTGTAAGAGGGTAGTTAGAAGGCACCGATCTTGTCACTCTCCGTTACGTGCTCGGTATGTCTGCCTTGGCTCTTAACTATATAAAAATATTTACAGGATTTTTTCCGATATCAGAAGAAACGATGTTCCTCGATACGAAATCCAACCATAACGAGGATAATTCCAATAGGTGGACGGTGAGTTGAGACGAATTTTCTTTTTTAATGAGAGGATTTTTCAACGAGAAGGAAAAGGAAGAGAAACTTCGGAAGTAGAGAGAAAAAGAGAAGAATCGCGGGAAGGGAATGGGCCCCGAAAAGTGTTGAGCGGTAATTTTATGGTTTTTCAGGGCTTTGGGGACACGTCCTCGTCGGGGGAAAACTCGGCGTCGTCATCGGACGCGAGCCTCGGCTCGGCGGCGAAGCGTTCGCGGCAGCACGGGGGCCCCGGAAACTCCCCCGCAGAGGATGACACCTCCTCCGGATCAGACGGCAAGGCGAAGCACTCCGAGTGCCCCCGCGGGCCCAAAAGCGACATCGTCGACGTTCGCATGATAGACTTCGCTCACACCACATTCAACAAAATCGGGGCCTCAAATGCGACGGTGCACCACGGACCCGACTGCGGATTCCTCACCGGTTTGGACAGCCTCAAGAGATTGCTGTGTGAAATTTTGCGGGAAAGTTGAACTTTTTCGCCCCTCTCGAAAAGAAATTTTTTTTAAAAAGGGTTTCCCTAGAGAGAAAAAACATGTTTGTACTCGTTTTGTAAAAGTCAGTTTTTAACTTTTTAAAACTAATCTTTTGGATTAGCATAGAAAAATCGAAAATTTGAAATGTAAAAGCTTTTATTACTTCCAATCGTATATTGTCATCATCATTATTATTTTAAATATAAAAAAAAAGGCAAGTTATTGGCCAAAAATTAAACATCACCGTAACTTTCTTATTATTATTATTTTATTAATTCCTTGGTATAATTAAATAAAACAAAGGAAAAATTCAATTGCCTTCCTCGAAGAACATATTCTTGAGATTGTAAGGAAACTCCTGATTCATAAATCGTGATAATTTCACACGTAAAATCATAAAATATCTACGTTCCTTCCATTCCCGGATGTAATAAACATTTTGTGACAACACGGAAAAGTAAACTAATTGAATGATGTCGAACGGCCACCATTTTCCTCTCTTTTTTTTGTCTTCCTAACACTTAGGTTGAGATTAATTCCTCCGCTGGGTACGTCCCAGAAAATGTATACATAGTCCTTGTCTCCTGATAAGATTTTTGTTTCGTTTCCCTGACGGATCATTCGAAATCATAACCAACGTCATCGAATACGATTCAAAAAAATGGTAAAGAAAGATGGCAACGGTTAATGAAAATTCAGTTTCTCATATTTCTCCTTATTCTTCAAATCCATGAAAAGCAGGAAAAAAAATTGGTAGCTAGAAGGGCCATATACAGAAATACCTTTTATGCATGAATGTGTTTGTGTGCGTTTGTATTGCAGAATATGATCGAAACTAATTAATCTTAAATTGAAATTTTCCTAAATAATAAATTGCTCACGTTGCTTGAGTTACAAATAATTTATTTACAACAGAAAAAAAATTAGGGCCTGAGGTTCATGAGTTGCGCTGTCTCTGATTCATACAGCCTGAGGTTTCCTCTTCTCTATGCGGATCCTGAAGCCGTCGCTCCTTTTCAATATAATGTCAGCTACCAAATGATAGTCCTTCTCCGGCACATCGCTGTGAATCCTATATGCTCTCAGCAATGTAGACAGGATAACTTTCAGTTTCAGCATTGCATATTTCCTTCCTGTTGTTGTTTAGTTAACAAAAAAGTGTAGCGATGAAATTAAAACGAAAAAAAATTGAAAGTTACATTCGAAAAAGCGAAATTGGAAACCGGAAAACTTTACTCCCTTTTCTTAATTCGAATGTTTTCCCTTTTTCATTTCGAATAACTTAATTTCGATCTGATTATCAATCACACTCGAGGATTTTCAAGTACTTTTCTAAATTGCAAATTTTTTCACTTTATCCGAGGCAAAATAGCTTACACATCTTTTGTCGATGTATACCTTAGAGTCAAAATTAATTCACTAAAAATTAACTTATTTATCCTCCATATAATCCAAACTGATTGAACTGCGATGCAAATGTTTTGAATGCGTGAAATTTAATTTCCAAAACCGAAAAAAAAAAATCAAACTTACCCACGCAGCTTCTGGGTCCGGCGCTGAATGGTATGTAAGAGTAATAATGGCGATTTTGCATTCTCTCCGGAAGAAAATTATCCGGATCGAAAACCTCTGCATTTTCACCCCAGAGATCTACTTTCCTATGAAGCTTGTATGTACCAATAACAATTATCGAACCTGCTGGTACGATTTTATCCATGGACGCTGCAAATATGAACAATCGTCGATTAATGAAAGTAATTCCAGTATAATTAATCTTGTTATAAGATACGACATAAAAAGTTTTTATCAGACGTGAAATTTCTAAGTTAAAATATGTAAAAGGTTAACATTAATTTTATAAGTTGTAAAAAAAGTTCAAAACTGTGTACTGGGTATCAAACAAGCTATTTATTTCGACCTATTTTAAAACAGTATAATGTACTTTTTGGTAAAGTATTATTTTTTATCTACATTTCTTTGATTTTATTTATAATAATAAATTGTACTCTATTATTAAGATAAACTACATAACATGACACGGATCGTATTACGGTTAGAATGTATAATTTTGTAACTTATCTCTGAAATCTCACAAGTACAAATCCTCATCGAGGATTCTGTCCTTTGACTGAAATCAAGCATTTTGAATGCAATCATTTTACCTAATTTGACATCCTCTTTTAACTGTCTGGCAATAACTGGTACAGGAGGATACAACCTGAGAGTTTCCATGATCACTCTTTCCAAATATTTCATATTGACGGTATCCGCAAATGTTACCGGTCTGTCTGAATCGCCAAATATTTCACACAATTCTTGGTAGACTTTCTCCTAAATTAACATTAAATCGTTAATTACTGGCCAGCTTTTTCGAATATCAAAATACTTGCAACTTCAGGATCGCAACTAAGCAAGCTACCTGTATGTCCTGATATAAACCCAACAGGCACAGTATAAAGCTTGAACCGGCGGCTGTTGTATCGTGTCCCTGAAAGTAAATGCATACAGTTCCGTGTGAATAATTTTTCCACCTCAGAAATGGGCAAACTGACAATATGATATTAAATTTTAATTATTTTAATAAATGATAATACGGAATTTTTAAAAACGATGCAAAATTATAGTTGGCATCGGTTTACAATCAACTTCATTAGGAACTTTAAAATCGTAGATTAATATTAAAAAATGTTGTTTGAAAACCATATTTCGTAGAAATTTCACCTACAGCAAAGCAAGGCCCCTTTCGGTCTAAGATACTAAGAATTAGCAGAATGATGGAAAATACATTTTAATAATATATATGCAGTTTTCTAGAGTCAAAGTATGAAGGAAAAATTAAAACATACAATTTCAAGAATCCATAATCTGGAAATTTTTTGCTATAATTTCTTTGTTCATAAACTTTTCCAAAAATGATTTAATATTATTGTTTTGAGTCCACTAACCTCAAACATGATCGTATCCACTTCCTCCTTGATTTCCGCATCTGTCAATTTGGATTCCTTCTGTTGCTCCAGCATTAGATCCAGGAAAGCCTTTCGCTTTTTTTCACCTAATGATTAAGTTGATAAAATCATATTTCCATAACTTAAAAAGAATAAAACAGATAGAAACAGAAAAATATTTGTACGTGTTCTTATAATATTAGACATTTAGGGTGTACCTCGCCTCCCCCCTCCTCCCTGGAATTAATTGGACACAAGGGAAAACTCCCATTAGTTATTTTTTTATTTTGTTGGTGAAAAGATTTCCGGGAGAGACGAGGAAAATCTTTTACAGTTAAAAAAACTCCTGGCATGAGCTGAACTCGAATCGCCGGACTCAGTTCTTAATTGCATACACTATTCCTTCTCATGTATCTGATCTAAACTTTTTAAAATTATATTAAAAGTTTAACTCATTCTTAAAAATTCAGCTACGATGTAAATGGGAAAACTTTTAGGATGATGAAATGTAGTTTCTAACCTACGCCCTCATCATCATCCAAATCGTCTTTCAAAAAAGGCCCTCTTTGTGCATTTTCCTCTTCCGGTTTTACCTCTTGCTTCTCTTCTTCGGCAGTTTTGTTAATCATATTAGACAAAAGGGGCCCACGTTTCTGAAATAAAACTTTTTTCTCTTTGATAACCTAAAATGCAGTTAAGACGAAATATTTTAGACATATGTATCAAATTATGGAAATAAAAATGCGAATTTGTAAAATTGGTCTTTTTGCTAAAATCTTACGGTATCTGTAAGCGAGTGAATGATATTCAGCAACTGCTTCTGTTTCTCAGAATATGAACTGAATTTAAAAAGGGAGTCAAATCTTAACCAAATCTTATAAGTTCTTTTATGAATTATATCACACATCCTGCAATATTTAAGATTAAAATACTTCAAAATTCCAATTTAGAATATTACGATGTTATGTCATAAAAGACGAGCTGTATTATACATCCAGAAAGTTTCTTTTTTCTTTCTAAACTTACTTCATAACAGCAACGGCATAGTCGAAACCGGCATTGTCTTGATGTGTTTTCTTAATTCCCATGGCGGTTTCTGAGATTAAAGATAAAAAAATTTAAATTAGAACAATTTTCATATTTTATTCATGAATCTTTGAGGAGCGTGATGGTATTCTGATTGTGATCGTGAGAGTAATCACATCTAATAGGTTAGAATTATAAAAAAAATTCGACTTTCATCATTGGAATACTGATCGTCTTCTTTGGGCTTAAATTCAAAAGCTAAAAACATTATTGATTTGATTTAAATAATAAAAATCTAATATTGTGATCGATTAACAATTTACGATTTATTTTCTTTAAATTTAATTTTATCATATTTTAGAGTATGGATTTTGCCTAAGTCTATTAAGTTTATAAGTTAATACAATATACATTTAGGAAATCTCATATTTTGTTTTGTTCTCTGCATTTATAATAGAAATTACTCATAAATAGATTTTAAAAAAACAACGATTTCTCTTTTTTTTTTTTTACCTATCAGAATGTCAACGGTAAGAGTGCTCATATAATCATGAACATCAAATTCTTTGCCAATCTCCTGTTCGAGCTTTTGAACGATTTTCTTGCTGTTTTCATTGAAAAGACCAATGAAGGATTTGAGAACATTCAAATGAAATGTGGGTGCAATTAACTTTCTATGATGTCTCCATTTATTTCCTAAGATTAAAAAAAAAGTTATTTGTGGGACACCTTTAGGATAAGACAGTCATTATGAATATTACCATCAAATGATGCCCATAGCATCAGTAACATTGCATTATTTAAAACTGATATTTACAACAATAACTAATAAAATGCAGAACAACAACAAAAATAATAATAATAATAATAATAAGCCAAAATAAATAAAAATATTAAGATTTAGATGTTTTACGAAAATTTTTCAAAATGACGATAACATAAATAAAAGTTATGTATGTTAAAATATCAGTTCAACGTATTGAAATTATCATAAAATTGGATTGTAAAATTTAAATTATCACAGTTTATCTTAAACATTTGTTCATTAAGCAAAATAATGTGATATGTGTCATAAACAAGCATGTTAAAGGAAAACTGCTTTTATTTGATGTTAGATATAAACATGCCTGTGCTTATTAACAGGCCATCTCCTAGCCAAGGCTTGAAAAAACGATAATCCGGCGATTTATCTATGTGAACAGGGCTGCTGAGTATAATTTCGATATCTCGCGGATCCGAAAAAAATACATACAACTTTCCTCCAAGCCATCCTTTTATAACGGATCCGTATTTTTCGGAAAATCCTAGGGCAATTTTCATGGTGTCTGAAATTTTAATTTAAAAAAATGTTTATACTATTTTATATGAATTTTTATTCGTTTTCATTTTTTTTTTGCTTTTTTGGATGGTCCACATTCTAATAGTGAGCTTTGAATTGTGCCTTCAGTAAGGCTTAGGTCAAAAAAATTTTTTGGAATTGAGGACCATAGATTTTAAAAAACAAGGTTATTCACCTTCTGGATTTTTAAATCCATACAAAGCATGTCCTAGAAAAGGTAGAGCTGGTGGACCAGGCAATTGGTTGCCAAGCTTTGACAACCTAGTTAATGACTGCAGGTAATGAATTATGTATAAAACAATTGTTGTCACCAACAGTGGATACCATAATGAGGAACCATAATATGCTGATGCTTTTGTTCCTTCTTCTAATGCTTCCATTTTTATATCAATTGAAACCTTAAGAAAGATAAATATGGTCATGACAAACTATCCAAATATTGATTTTTAATGCATGAACCAAAAACTGCTTAATATATAAACTTATATAAGAATAAATAATCAGAAAAGAAGTAATGAATTCATTTATTTTTCATGTTTACACAAAAAATTTAAAAATTTTTATATATTAACTTACATAAATCAAAATTTGTTATTGATTTTCATTGTCTTATAAATATAATTACAATCTTCACACATTTGAAATTTTAATGTTATCAAAAATAAATAGGTTCACATCCATTTCATTTTAAAATAATATACTGAAAATTTTAAAATTAATATTTTTCTTTTTGTTATAAATTTTTATATTTTTTTTGACTTTTAAAGTTTAAGAACACTCCATTTTAGATGTAAATTCATCAGTTTTAGCACCAGATGTTTATTTCCTGCTTTTTTTGGTTATCAGTATTATTCATAAAAGATTTTTAAATTATAAAGATGTTTTCAAATAATTGTTATGTAAATTAATAATAATACTCTTTCCATTAATTCCATATACTCTTTCCATAATAGAAAATCGTGACAGCCTTTTTGTTATGTACGTACATAAGTGCTTACTACTTTTAACGATTATAATTCCTTTTCTAAATATTTCGAAGCCTGAAACTGAACTACGTTTTTTCGTTCTCAAATGACATTAAAAGATTGACAGGTTTGTGCTCTTATGTAATGTTATCATCCAAATTAGTTACCACAAAAATTTAATATATCCTAGATTCGGAAAATTTTTTTTATCAAAATATGATATAACTTTTCCAGAACTTAAGCATTATAACCGTTGAAATTGACGTATTATTGACGTATGCTACCACGACGCTTTCTTTATCCATGTTGCCAATTCGTTCATCGTACGGTTATATAACCCTATGTTGTCAAAATATTTTTTTCTCCGTAGCATGAAATGAAAATAAATCAGATGCAAACCGTACGGAAAATTCGAATCTAATGAATTTCAGCCACCAAACACTTTATGATAAAGAAGAAACTTTAAAAAGATTACATATTTAATTTCTTTCATTTTAAAGAAATGATACCAGATTAGGTTATATTTCTTTTACCTATTATGCACTATTTAAATGAAAGCAAAAAAAATTTATTAATAGTTTACCTAAAAGATTTTTTTTTAATTTTTCACTAAATTTTTTTCCCTTCAAACGTTGATCTCTTTTCCTTGCTTGACAACCAACCATTCCAATGACTTCATATTAAATGCCAGTTACATTAACAAATGCACTCAATATCGAAAATCTGACAATGAATAATTTTTGCTAAGAATGAACATGATAATTATAAATGTTGAATTTTTTTGAAGAGGCGTATTCAGTTTTGCCTTTGTGGAAACCATTTTCTCTTTTATTCCTACAATTTATACTTTGTTTTAAGCATAGCATTCACATGTACTGGAAGTCACGGCCATCCCAGCTCAAAAAAATTTTCCTTCAAATGCGTTCATTTGATAAATTATTGGCATGATAAATTAGGAAGAAAAGACAAAAAAAATTGACAACGTGAACCTCAGATGCGGTCCTGATTTTGATGCAAAAATACTTAATTGCGAATAATTAACATAATCACCTTTTGCGGTTAATTTTTTTCCGGTCTTTGTCATTCGTTATTTAATATGATGGGAAAAAAATTTATGGCATAACTCTAGAGTTACCTTCGATTTTTGACATCCAGTTTTCATGCATTAAAAACGAGTTAAGTGAAAATTCGATGTAAACTATTTCTCTTGATGGGTACAGAATGACATGAAACAAAGAGCACCTCAAAAGACTGTTTAATTATATGCTTTTGAAATTCAATAAAAATATCATAATTCTGTGCATCTAAAATTAGTTCTGTTATAAAATGAATAATTATATAATTCTTAACTGTTCTTAACTAAAGGAAGACAACACAATTAGATATCAGTTTAATTTTGTGCCTATGAACCTATTTATATATTAAATATATAAATGGATTATTTTGCACATACATGAAGATAAAGGAAAATCGATGTTCCCAACTCTTTTTTTTATAACTTACGATGAGAGCTTTAATTTTTTTAAATTTTATCATATAAACCGTTACACTACCATTTGAAAAATATACGATATTTTTGGAGGTGGATACTGAGATATATGCGTTTCATTAATGAATTGATAACTTCAATTAGTATATATCTTCTTTAAAATGCAAATAATAAATTGATTATTTTATAATTAAATTTTTCCGTTTCTTTTCCGTCAATTTTTTATAAAAAATATTGATTTATTTAATTTTTAATATTTTAATATTAATTTAATATTTAATTAATTTATTATTCATAAATTTTTTCATATCTTATTCAAATTATGTTATAAAAAATGTGCTTAAAAAAATTAAATTTATCTCTGTTTAAATTTATAATTTTAGCAAAATTATTTATTCTGACTTCACTATTATCCATATTGCCGTAAATTAATAATGCTTATATTGTAAAGGTTCAATTGCTATATCACTTATTTTCTATCTTAAAAAGATGACTATTTTTTTTAAATTTTTCCGATTTGGTTGCCTATAAAAACCCATTTTTCTACTGTGCAAACAAAAAAGAAAAAACTGATATACAAAAATAATTTCAGATCAATTTTTTCAGTTTAGGAAAAAAATATACATATATGTATACATATTCGAAATATATTGATTTCGAATATTTTTACATTTATTTGCTAATTTATCGCAGTGAATAAGGCACTCTGTTTATTTTTATACTTAAAATATTATGAGAAAATGACAATTGTGTTAGAAGAAATGGAGTAGTTTATTAGAATACACTATCACTTAATCTGCTTCCATTGTCCCACGTTTCCGGTGCATTTTGCTCGTTGTCCGTAAATAATCACATGTTCATTTATCTGGTCTTTGTTTATTTCCCAAATCTGAAATTTTCCAATCTGCTTTTGCATATATATTGGCAATCGAATCAGATGAAACAACCATTTTTCAAACGCTCTCACCGACAGGCTTGTGCACATACGGATATTTTTCAGTTAACGGTTTCATTTCTGGTGGAAGCTTAACTCCCACGTAAAAGTTAACTTTCTTCTTGCCTGGGAAAAACGAAAATTTAAATTTATTATACAGCTGCACATTAAGCCATTCGATTTGCTAGAAAAATGTGATTTCTCATTGAATTGTCGCTGTATCTAATGTTAAAAATAAGGAATAATAAAGATTATACTAACCGCTCTTGTTTATTAGCCTTTCTAAATATTTACATTTGCTATTGTTGCTACTAGGCCTGACTTCCGTCGTTGGTTTATACACTCCGGAAGAAGGATAGCTGTTGTTGGTTTTATCTTTTGGCAAGATCCATGTTTGAATTTCTCCCATATCTGTAAGAATATTCATAATATTCTTCAAATTTATATTATCCAATTTCGAAGAACAATAAATACAACATTTTAAAAGAAAAAATCGATGGTCTACAATATACATATTTCTCATAGTACTTAAAAAAGCGTGGCATATACCAATATTAACATTTTCCATGTAAAACATCATCAATAGAATTAGCTAAAAGAATAACCACATGGCCTATTTCTAATTGAAGCTTTTACGTATTAATGTAATTATTGTTCATTGTTCCAAGGAACACATATGTTACATATGTATAAATTTTTACGGAAAACTAACAAAACACGACAAGTTTGATTTTAAAAATCGATTTGAACTTAAAACATATCGTAGTAAATATACTTAGATAATTAAGATGTTAGAAATTGGAAAAGGGATATGGAAATCTAAATTAAAGTGGAAATTGAAATTGAAATGGAAAGTGAATTTTGATGAGTGCAACATAATTAATCCAAAAAAAATGTAATATTCATGCAGGTTTCAACATAGCTTTGCAGATAACTTTATATAGGACAGACATCGATTCTTTAGGCAGGTAAATTTCATTACTTGCAATTAAATTAAAAATATAGTAGGGATTTGATGAAGAATATTAAGATATTAAGTTTTTATTAGTATTCGCGATTAGCCTCTTGTCACAGGAAGAAAGATTCCTAGATTTTTGATTTAACTTAAAATATGCTATCAGACTCGATCATTAGCATACATAATATAAGGTATGATATAATATTATCGATCGACCTCGATTTCTTTGATCAACTTATGCAGGAGACAAAGTAAAAAACAAAAAAACATAAAGTTCAAAATAAAGAAGGAAACTAGAATTCTAATTAGTTTAGAATGATATCGAAAATTAAAAAATATATTTGTAGATAAATAATGAATTACTTAAAATTGTAAAAAGTATATGTGTATACTTTTTTGAATATTATTTTAATCAGAGGTTCTGTTTTAATTGCGTCGATTGAATATCACTTATTCAAGTATGCGAAGTATGGAAAAAAGTATTTTTTCTTGTTTAACGACCGGATTTGAGTCTATTCATGTATTCACGGAGCATACTTTTTATTCATGCAATGGGCAGAGGCCGTGGGTCGCGTTCGTGAATAAATGCTCAGTCAGTTGACAATCCGGTCTACGTCATACAAAATTTGGAAAATTCGTTTATTTCCTCTCGGCGGGAGTGAAGAGAAAGGAGGGAAAAAGAAATTACAGTGGATATTACTTAATGCAGAATGTGCAACTTCGCTTGTAACGGTGTCAATTAAAAGCTACGATCGTGAATATTTTTCTTAATGAATAATCTCTAATGAAGGATTTGCATATAACCCATGTGGATTGGATTTGCAAGTTTTCATCTTTGGAAACACTCAGGGCGGCAATAAAATTTTTAAAAGAGGAAGGCGTGAATAAATGAAAAAAGTGGTGTCTTAGTGAGAAAAAAATTTGAACAAGTTTTGAATAGTTAAACAGCTCCCTGAGTATTGTTTCAATTGGTATGCCGGTCACATACTATGTACTTTTACTTTAGCTAAATATGGAAGGTATAAAATACCTCAAAACGGGTGGTCCCCTCTCCGGCCTTTACGTTCATATTAAGCCACAGAGAGCCCGACTTATAATTCAAGCTTAAATATTATTTACCGAATGAAGTCTTTTATGGTCTGAGGAAAATTTTATTCCCGATTGTGTGAATCACGTTTTCACGGCGGTTTTCAGTTGGTGGTCACTCACTGAGATTACCGGGTAGGACCACCCATTTGTTAGTTTTGTCATATCTATCATCATGTAATATTTACCGGTTACGAAGTAACCTTTGATCTTCTTTCCGTTTTTTCTAATGCAGTAGGTTGCAATAACCATTATTATAATGCTATGGATGACAAGGAGAAAGGCCGCTATAGCCAAACGCAAGTCGGGGCTGAACCGTTCGGATGAGGCCGCCTTTTGCTCGTGTTTTCCACTGTCGTAAAGCTTTTCTGCCGTCACAACGTCCGATGAATCGTCCAACTTTGAAAAACCGAAATCCTTAATTAAAATCCCGTTTTCGTCATATCTCAATTTGTTCGGATTGTATTCGCCTTTGATCTTTTGTTTGTCTCTCCTCATTATTTCGAAAGCTTCATCGTCGTCAAAGTGAAGTAATTTGCTGTGTGAGAACGAATCTAAAACCACGGGCAAGTGAAGTAATGTCTGCAACAATTTTAAACTTTTCTCCCGATTTTTCTCCTTCACTGTAGGACTTTGTTCGTTCCCATTATCCTGCCACTCGCTTGTTGATCTCCCCAATTCCTTCAGCTTTTCCCATAATTCTTTCTTGTCCAGAGATCCCCTTGCACCGTCCCTGTCTCCCACGAATATATCTCCTCCCTCAATTTCATTATAATCCTC
The DNA here is from genome assembly GCA_028565995.1 of Ricinus marginatus. NCBI lineage: Eukaryota > Metazoa > Arthropoda > Insecta > Psocodea > Ricinidae > Ricinus > Ricinus marginatus. The sequence goes on from JAOWBB010013822.1 coordinate 49,204, forward strand.
GTTGGAATCCTTCATCAATTTCAGCCTTTCCTGCATATGTTTCTGTTTTTCTCGAACGTGCTTCTCATGCTGGCGAATCTCTTTCAAATTCTCCTTGAATGTTTGCACCATTTCCTTTTGCGGATTCGAATTTTTCATGTTGTTCTCGGTGTGTCTCATGAAGGACCAATCGAGATTCAGTTCCGATAGAGGTCCGCATACGGTATCCTTGTGTCCCTAAAATGGATTTCATAATATTGTTTCAAATTGATTTTTGAAAAAAGATCATTAAAAGTGAATTTTACCTGACATGGTCTTATGACGATTTCAGGATGGACACATCGGGAACAATTTTCGCACCTCTCCACCTCTCCTGACCAAAATTGGTTCTTCTCGCAGAATTTAGCGCTAACATATGATGTTACATACAATAATAATATCGGAAAGAGCATTCCCTAGAAAAAATGAAAGTAAAACACATAAATGATTAACTTTTTACTAATGTTATAAAATTTCAAAAAAAAAAAAAATAACTGAAACATTCGTTTCAGTAAAATATTTTTTATTCGTGCTATGTATTAATCACATCTAATAATATAACTTTTCGCATAAAAATTTTTAATAGCTTATAAAATTTATAGAAAATTAAGTTTAAGAATGCCGCTGCATTATAATTAACATGTCTTTATCAATTAGTTTACCAGTAAATGACAATTGAGTGTTTTACACGATGGCATAAGTAGCGATTATGGCTTTTTTAAGGCCAAAATCGCATACGTGTCAATGTTGAAGCACTATTGATTCTTGCGCAAAAAGCAAACCAGTAATACCGGTCTTCACATTGCAGTTTTCAAAAATTGGAACAAGCTTTGTATTCTGCACAAGGGACAATAAAACGTTCTGAAAGTACTCGGATAATGTAAAATGATAAATAAAATTGAACATATGGCGAAGAAAGATTGAGGATCTTCATGCGATTCATGACCTTCGTACTATCAATACTTATAACCGCTGCATATATGAAAATTCATATATGCGAACAATTTCAGATTTCAAAATTCTCAAAATTCCCTAAGATTATGCAAATATTTAGGATTTTAAAAAGTAAAAATTCTTAATCCTAAATCTAAGATAATTAAAATATTATATTCTACGAAAATTATCTTCTTCATGTAAAAATACTACTTCACAGAAAATCAAAAACCGCTTAAAAGTACATTATTATAGGAAAAGAGATTGTAATAAATACAAATAAAATTCATTAAAACAAGTAAAATCAAATCCTATCGGTTTTTCCCTTAATAAATCCAAAATTGGAGTTTCAACCAAAATAATTTCACTTATACCAAACCCTCGTAGTTAATGTCTAAGTAAGTATGAGGTAATATATAAGTTTTATTTAATTTAATATGATTAGGATATAAATGTATATATAACCGTGCTTTTGAGAGCTATGAATATTTTTACATTTTTCCAATTTGTAAAACTAAAATTAAATTCCTGTTTTTATATAAATCCTATAAAGCTACTTTAGAAATAAATTTAAAAATTATAATAATAGGATATAAATAAAAATGTGAAATTTGTTATTTTTTAAATGATTGCTACCGAAATGACAATTTTTTTTTATGTAATGTAGTTTCCTGTAGTATCCATATTTTTCAGATACACCTAAAATAATCAGAAATGATATATAAACACATCTAAGGTTAACTGTCAAATCGACTATACTTCACATATTCTGCTTCATGTCGGATCATCGGATATTCAAAAAAAAGGTAAATGAATGAACAATTAACATTCTTGCCAAGGGATGTCGGGTCCTAATCAACAAAAACCGTTAAAAAACATCTTATATGCCCATTAACACTTTTTTGTTTGAAAGGAAAATTTTTAAAATGCATTAAAACCTAAAATACATTCTTGTCACAGTCTCATTGATATAAATTAAAGTCCTTAATGCGATTTATTTGGTGCACTAGTTAATGGAGGGAATTACAAGAATTAAATTCAAATGAGAGCATGCGTAAATAGATATAGTCTATGCAGGAGATCACATTGAAAAGTATAACCGAATAATATGTATAGGTGAAATCATTTTTGTATATGTTAATTCCCTTTAAAGGGACCATTTAATATGTAAAGTATATCGACGGATAAAGAATGTTATTTTGATGATTTTAAAATACTAAAAAAAATGTATTAGTAGATGAGCATTTGAATAGACCTTAAGCTGAAGCGATTGCGGTTCCGATCATTTTGATGTGATTAGAAATGCATTCCGTGATGCCGTTTAACTGTGTAAAAAAAAAAAAAAAAAAAACCATGATTTTCTTTGTTAAGAAAACGGCCTGGAAACGTTTCGCCATTTTGACGGCATGATACACAAGAAATATTCTCATGAAGGTTATTTCAAAGGCGTTAAAAAGGGTTCAAATGGCGTATTATCAAACCATAATTTCAACGCATTCCATGCAAATGATTATTTTAAACAGGTACATTCCATTGCACATATATTTGGTTGAGCGCAAAAATTGTTTCCTATTTCGTTCACCAATATTTAGATATTGATGCCTTTCCAATCATTTACGTTAGTGCGAATACGAACATATTTTTTGTCCAACTCAATGAAATTACTTATTCCAAAATATATTTCGTTATGACGGTCACCATCGGAATTATACAGTACTTTTTCCTGAATGCTACATTAAGAGATTGTACGTATGTGGAAACTCATGAACTAAATTGAATATAATGAAAGGATTTGTATTGTTTTAACAATTTACAATACTTTTTAAATTAAAAGCTTCCTCTCGATGTTGATACTATCTCGATCTATGTTAGTGTCATAGAATTCCCATTTATTTTGTGTCCCTCAAACGATTTACGAAGTCACACCAAAAATGAACCCATGCGCTCGGAGTCTAACAGATCTTTATACCAGTTTTAACCTCACTGATTCTCACTGATTGATTAAAAAGTATTGCAAAATTTAGTAAATTACGAAAACCCTCGACACAAAGATTTGTGATAAAAATCTTTGCACCTTTTTTACTTATAAAAATCACTAAAAATGGTGCAGAGCAACGACACTGCCGCACAGACAGTTATGATTTAAGTTCGATTTGAATGAATATTACTCACTTCTAATAGTTTGGAAAACCTAGAGAATGCGGAAAATAATGAATCTGAAACTGAGATCACGGGATAAATAAAAAATTACATTTTTTTTAAAGGTCTTACTGTCAGTTAACAAAGCAAGGTCTTTTACTTGTGGAAGAGCACAGAGCGAAATGATTGAGCAATAACTTGTATCATCGATAATCAAAAAATTTTGATTATATTTATATTTCAAAAAGGAAGAATATTCAGGATTTTAATTTCAAAAAAGGCCTTGATATATAATGATGACATAAAGGGGAAAAATGTAAACTAACAGTGGTGGATACTTTGCAGCATGCAGATGTATACATACATTATTTTTATAAAGTAGTTCAGTATGTATAAGGAATACATACAATACGAATGATAACTCGTTTGTATTTATTTGTAAGCGTGTCAATTATGTTAATTTTTTAAGTCAACTTATACGCAGTACGAGAAATTGCATCATTTTAAATTTATGCCAAGAAATAAATTATGTTAAAAATAAATAACTATTTATACTAAATATATAATTCATTCAATATATTATTATCATAAAATTCATGATATACTTAATATCAATCTTGGGAAAACAATATAATGTTTTATTATAAACGAATCGTGTACTGTTTGTACTATTTTCCAGCGGGAAACTGATGTGATTACACTTCACAATTCAAATATCATTATCCAATTGCCCCTTTATTTGAAATATTATTTACATTTTCTTAAAATACTGTTAATTTTCATGGTTTACGAATATTTTAGAGAGACATTTTATTTTCCATATGTCCAAAAAAATGAATTGTAATATCAATTATGGGATAAATATTTTTTAAAAACAAAATAATTTCATTTCTTGGATTTTGCCTCAAATGTGAATAACACACATTAATACTTCATTTATTTTTAACGTTGATTATTTTAAATCCCAAGATACTATTGGAAAATAATTTTAATAATTGAAATGAACAATAGGTATGATAACAATATTTTATAATATTAATAAAAAATAATAACATTTTATCTCATATTGTCATGTTAAAATAAATATTACACACAAGACATTAATATTCAACTAATTTATAATTTAAATAACTTATGGAAAATTTAAGGCAACATTACTCTAAAAGAACAGTTTCAGATAACGCTTGCAAAAGTGTTTAAAGGGGAAATTAAAAATGATTATTTCAACAGTTTGATCATTATTGCTGGGCTAGAGACGACCAAGTTTCAAATTTGATTATAAATAATTTGCTTTAAAATAGATACATAACTACAATATTAGAGCTTTTATTAATTATAAATTATAATGAACCGAAGTTTTGAGTCAACTAAAACGAAACTTTTATTGAGTCAATTTTTTTGCTTTGTAAGTTGTGAAATAAAGGCAAAACTGAAATGATTTAACAACTGTCTCCATACGTGGAAAGAGTATGAATGGATTAAAAACTGAAAACTTAAAACGCGCCAAAATACAAAAACACTATGCTATTTTCAATAGCATTACATCAATAGATTTTATATATAATATCTATAATGAATGACATAAAGCCGGTTTATTTCAATGATATCATAAATATAAACATTATGTTAGATGTGATTTCTTGGACTGTGTTCAGAAATATAATTGCAAAATATGATTACCTTCTAAAACCGCAGATTAGCTAACAATGGAGAAAAAAAATAGTAAATAGCCGTTGAGCATTTGGACTCATACATTTCCTCTAAATATTTTTTTTTTTTGTCATTGAACAAGAGAAAAAAGAAGGATTAAAGTGCAAGAATAATCTGATATAAATGTAAATATATACATTACATGCATACAAATCAATATATAAATCAAGTGATTCATTTTTTGACATGATTTTCATATAAATCTTGCTTTAAATTTATTAATTAAAAACTTGCAGTTTGTGAGTTTTTATCATAATTAATTTGTATATTTGTAATTAATTATTGTATAAATAAAAAACAAATGATATCTTTGTATTTGATCTCGATATTTAAAATATCATATTTCCCAGAGTTTTATTCTGAAATAATTTCTATATTTTAAGTAAATTATCTTATTTTATATAAATTCTCCTTGAAGTAATTGACTATATTATTAATTAAAAACAATAGTTAGGTTAATTTTTGCATTTTATGGTAAATTACAAAAAAATTTTTTAACGCCAGGAAGATATAAGAATATGTGGCAATTTGATCAACTTAACCCATTTTTTATTTATTGTAAGAAATATATTTAAACTTAAATATATTTCATAATTTATAAATTTGTATATTTAAATTACTTTTTAGTTCTTAGTGAAAACAAAGTCACAAAAAAAAGTAAAATAAAATGCAATTCTTCTCATGCTAATGAAGATAAGCCTAAGTTTATCATTTAGGGCGTTCATTACATCTAAAAAAAATAATGCAGGGAGATCTATTTTCAAGATCGTAATCATTATATCCATATTATATCCATACTCTATGTCTTTTATTTACGTATATTTATACTTAATGTTTACATTTATACCTAAATTCAATATAAATGTGCAGTAGAACATTTCAAATATCATTTCCCATAATTAAAATGAATAATCAAATAGTTTTATATTTTTACTTACTATCTCTTAAATTTTGCTACTTTACATATGATACTATCTACTAAATATTACAACTGAAATTATATAATGTTAGAACATTAACATAATATATTACATAATTAGTAATGTATAAAATAAATTGTTATATATTATTATAAATTATATAATATTTAAATATAATATATTTATCTTATATATACATATCACTTTATCTGAGTAATGCTGATTAAAAAAAATGTTTTGCTTTATTTTCTTGACAATAAATTAAAATTTTTTAAATTATTACAAAAAAATATTACAAAG
>JAOWBB010013833.1:0-41293 GCA_028565995.1 Ricinus marginatus
CCGGGGATGAACCCCGCTCCTTAGCATCGAACGGCCCCCGTGGGAACGGCAATCACACAAGCAACCCCCCGCCCCCCCCCCCGCTGAAAATAAAAGCGAAAAATTATTTTGATTCACGCGAGTAAAAGCCGTTCACGCAACGACCCCCGTTTATTTTGAAACGTTTAATGGGTTACTGAAATTTGGAGGAAAATCCGCACGGGTTTTTGAAAATAATTTTAAGCAATTACGGAAAGGGCCTTAATCGGGACACTTCCAGATAGCTGGAAACGATCCTCTGGAAAATTCAGAAGCTGAATCTTCCTTTTGGCAGAGCTGAATTTGCTCACGTTGACCGATGTTTTTCAACGCCAACGTTTCGAGTTTTCCATCTGAATAATGAATTTTCCTCTGACTGTTCAAAACGTTTGTCACTTTCCTCCCTCCCCACCGTTGGGGATGGAGGGAGATTCTGCTTTCCCTATTTCACCCTTTTTTTGTGCTTTTTTTTCCCGCAAAACGCCACTTTTCCCTCCGGCCCGAGATCGATTTTCTGCCACTTCGCGTTCCGCTCGCTGCAGATTGTGCCGCAAACGCCACGCTGTATTTGCCATCGAATTATTCCGCCGGGGGAGTTAAGGTGGGGGGGGACTCGCATTCCCCGAGAGCCTCCGCCGATGCGTTCTACGCGAACCTTGTCAGGCGCCGGAGGCGGAAAACCCGGGGAAAATATTTCCAAAATCGAAGCATTCGATTCCCGTTTTAGAATCCGGAAAATTCCCCCAAAGCGAGGGAACGGAATCTGTTTCGTCAGTCGTCACACTCGTCGTCCATCCCGACCCGAAGGATTACCTCTTCGCGGTTCACGATTTTTGTTTTCCATTTCCCGTTCTCCTGTCGCTGCAGGAATCCGAGGAAAATGAAAATGCTGCGACGGCGGAATTGCCATTCGGGAGCCGGTGGAAGGAGCTCCGCGGAATAAGTTAAGCAAGATGCAACCTTCGATCGGGAAGGGATCCGCCGCTTTCCCGCGGGAGGTTCGCTGCCCGTGCCGGGGTTAGAAAGGCATCCCGCGAGAGGAGAAACAAGGCGACGGACCGAGGACGGAATTACCATAAAGCCAATTCTGAATTTCAAATATTTATTTGAAACCTTATACTAGCGGATAAGTGAATTTTCGCAGATATTTCTTTTTCCGTTTCCGTTTTCACAGATTGAAATCTGATCCGACGAAGTGTCGTGCGCCATTAATCGAAAATATTTTCACTCGTCGACGCTTTTTGAGCTGCGGCAAAAACTGCGATCTCGGATAATGGAGAGACGCGATTTTCCGGGGAAAAGGCTCGATCCTTGAGTTTGTCCATGAGCCGAATAATTTAAAATTTTTTGTTTAGTCAGATGTCGGGTTTCCCATATAACATTACTGAGGGAAATTAACTTATCTTCGAAGTATTGATTGGATTTCAGAAGTTATCGCGGGGTGGGATACCGGGGAGCGTTCGTACGGTTTTTGCCGCGATAACCCGCAATAAGAGATCGCCTTCCTGATTTGGACGGTTCCGCCACGTACCGAGCCCCATATTGCGCGGAAATTGCGTTCGGGAAACGTTCGCGAGCGCTCGGGATCAAACGTTCCTTGCCTTTTTAAAAAAAAAAAAGAAAAAAGAGGAGAGGAAGAAGCGGAAGGATCGGGAGCAGGGCGATCGCTTCCGTCTTCCGGTCAAAAGACGATCAACCCCGATGCTGAAGGTGCGGACGAAACCTCGGAGCTTCCTGCAGCCCGCTCCCGAACCTTTCTCTGTCGTTTCTCTTTGGCTCCCGTTCGTTCGCTGCCGCGGCACCGACCCGTGGAGGCGAACCCCGAGAGTGGCCGGGAAATTTCCTCTCCTTCTCACGTTAAGCGAAGCCGCCACTTTTCCATCGTGGCAGTAGCCGCGTTTCTGTTTTTTCAACATCTCGGCAAATTAACTTTATTTTTGGAACGGCTCCGAATGCTTTCGGACAATCCGCTTCTCGGCTCTTCTTCCCGACGGAGCGCTTTCGAGCGAGGCGCCCCGCTCTGCTCTCAGTTTGTGCAGTGACACACAAGTGACCGGGCGCTTGCCTTCCGGGACGCACTCTCCTCCGCTGTCGCCGAAACGATTTTTCCCACTTTGTTTTTCATCTAAGTTTAACATATCGGCGACAGACTCCTCCGCCGGCTGGAAAAAAGAGTAAAATTGTGCGTGAAAATCGGTCGTGCGCTCGTTGACTTGCCTTTCTTTCAGGTTCATCCCCCTTGATGGCGTCAAAATCGCTTCTTTCCGTTCACCCGGAGCACATTCACTGCATTTGACCGGAGGGAAACCGCAATTTTTTAGCAAGCCTGGCTCTGCGGTTGCACCGTGTAGTAATAATAATAAGATGCGAAATGTTTGAGTCAGTTATGTCTACGGGGCTCGGGCGAAAACAAATTTATTGGGTTTATCCACGTTTCGCAAGTATCTGTATATAAAAAGCTTGATTTCGAATATCGGAATTTTGAAAAAGAAAAATTAAAATTGACGTCTCTCGCAGTGGAAAGGGCCCAAAGGAAGGTTTTCCCTGCATCGTCGTAAATTTTTAACGGCTTTCGGCAATATGTACGAGCGACATAATAATCAAATGATGAATTTTATTAACGGGGAAGGTAAAAAGTTCGTCGTTTTGGAAAATTGAGCTTAATATTTTAGGCAATTAATAAATCTTCGAATTTATGTGAATATTTGGCGCGGTATTAGCTCATTTCCACGGGAAAGGTTAATTTTTTCTTCTTCCTTACGTTTTTGCCAATACTGTCAGTTTCATCAATCGACATGCACCTTTCGGTTTCCACCTTTCGAATGGCGGAAAATGCATTTTGAATATTTTTAGGATTTCCTGTCCTACGCTATTCACGCTTTTTTGTTTTGTTTCTTTTCTTATGTAAAATACGAGGAAGAACAGCATTAGTTGTTTGTTTCCCCTCCGGGATTTTCCGATCCCACTGTTGGCAATCTGAAAAAAAAAAATTTTCTTTTCCTCCTAGGCTCATCGAGTCCAGGAAAAAAATCTGCAAGCGAAAGGAAAAACGCGACGCATTTTCCTTTTGCCTCTGCGAGTTTTCCGGCTGTCGAAAGCGCTACCCGAGTCACACGCTCACACATCACTGTCCCTTGCCGTCCTCTGCTGCCGATACCCTCTGCCTTGCCACGGTCGCGGTGCCGGACGCTTTTTCGCGTACATCAGATTTTCACAACAAAAATTTTACGCATGCTTTTTTGACCAGCAGCGAACGAATAAATTTTCGCGCCTTAAATTGTGGCCCACATGATCGCAGGGCTGACTTTTTCGGAAAAGTTGCACTTCGAGAACGTGCAGCGCCCGTCTCCGTTCTTCACCCCCTTCGATCGGGGTTAAATTGTCAGGGAAAAACCTTCGGCATTTCCCGCATTTTCGCCGCAAGATACACATTCGACACACGGTCGTTTAACTTGTGGCACACACAATGAAGCGCTTCACGCGAGTTATCGGTTGGTGGAGTGCCCAAACCTTCAGCAGTGCACGAGACATCTTTCTTTTTCATCCCCACAGCGCTGTTTGTGACCGTGGCTTTTTCGTGAAATTCCGGATTTCGAAGTCGTTTTTAATGATGCTCGCGTCAGTGAAAGCGGCTTTAATATTCGCAGCGACGGGGGCCAAATTTGGTTTTTCCACGCTGACGGAGTCGTGAAACGACGATCCCGAAATGCATCCGTGGTTAGGGTGGCAACAGCACTAAAATGCTCGTCTTTCACTTGGAGAGTTTCTTTTGCGAGCCTCCCCTCAGGGGGTTTCCCAGCTATCGTCCATGGGGCGCCTTCACCTTACGGACGACGAGTGCCGGAAAAGTCTCTTGCTATCTATCTGCTTTTCGGACGGAGTGACAAAGCTTATACGTCCCTGTTATTACAGATGTGAAATAGGAGAAAGGAAAAGAGTGCGAGAGGTGGAAACATGAACCCATTGACATTTTTGCAAGTTTTCGGACTCCGCGTAAGCTTGTGAAAAAAATAAAAAAATAGTTCCATGGACCGAGCTGAAAGGAAGTAAAATAATAATTTTTGAAATAAAACGGATTATTTTCATTTGCCGGACATCTCCATCTTTCACCATTCACTGCTGGCTCAGCACGTCCGCCCCTACGGCAAGACCCAGCTATGTCGTGCCGGGGGGTGGCAAAAAAGGTAGGAAACATCTGCATTTTCCACTGTAGTCTTCGTCGTTGCATCGGTGCACTTTTTGCCGTTTTTCTTGCACTGTGGCCGGGTACCTTGCGAGAAAGTTTTGTGCATTTGCCTTCGAGCAAAGGAACTCGCCCCGAAGTCACTTTTCTGGCGGCAAAAACTTTTCGGACACCAATTTCGGTGCCGTTACGGGATTATCTTTTTAATTATCGTTTCGTGTTTTCTGCTTAACACGTTAAAACCGAAATAGAAACGCGTTTAATACTTTTGAAAAATAAAAAGCTTTAGTGCTGCAATGCACGTCAGAGCTTAATAGCGGTTGTCGGTGAAGACTTAAGGATACAGGAAATAAAATACAAATGAATTTACACCTAATCCTCGATACTGCCCTAAAAATGAAAAATTTTAATTTAAAAAATTTTTAATTTTTCTTAAAATTTTAAGCTGAAATTTACTTTAAAGAAATTTATAAATAATCGAACGAGATTTTCTCCACGGTCTTAATAACGATAAAACATATAAAATGCTTCTTTTTCCAGAATGTTATATCGAAAATTATAATTCTCCGTCTGGGAAAGGGAATGTAATTTTCTAATTTATAAAAATAATTAATCAACAAAATATTTTGTTATGCTCTGCATTTTTAATGGATTTATTTTTTAGTCTGGTAACGTGTGTATCAGAGAACTGAAATCTTTGGCGCATAATAACCAAAAAAATGTGTCGAATTTAAACGCAATAAAACTCGTTTACAGTTTCTGCATAACATTTCTTTGCATGAACTCCTGGTGAAAAAATAAAAAAAAGGAAAAACCTCGATTTCCCACCACGAGTAAATATTTTTATATGCTAGATCGTATGCTGATTTTTGTAAGGAAAGAAAAACGACAGAGCTAATGAGCCGCTGTCTCTGCGTTAAATTGTAAATAAATTAACTTGTGCATCGCAGATTAACAATGATGTTTAGCATCATCGTGAATTAGCAAGTTCATCTGCACGGTTTTCGTGATTGTTCGATGCGAAAAAGCATTCAATTCGCGGTTGTTTTCCTTCGGGCAAGTCAGCTCTGCTTAAAAGCAGAGCACGACATTGTCGAAGGCAATTCGGTTCGTTTCTTGGTTTTCCCTGGGTGGTTCCTTGGAAGAACGGCGATGTTTCGGATTACCATGACTGCCACTGGAGGTCCCGAGCTGCTTCGGAGCCTTCTTCATTTACGTGAAAAGTCCAAAAGCAAAAGAAAAAATGAATAAATATCCGGGAGCCGAGGCACCGTTTCCACCCCTGAAGCACCACTGGTGGGGTGCATTTTCCACATCGTGGAGACATGAATAGCCGAACTCGGAAAATTATTAATTAACGTGGTTGCATTAATTTCCACATTTTTGCCACTTCTACCAAGTTTTGTCGGAACTCAGAGTGAGAGGGGGCAAAGTTTTCGCCGGCAGTTTCCGGCTCCGAACCTGCGCGACATTTTTGACGATTTTCCCCGGTCGAAGCATCCGCTTTGATGCATCCACGAGACGGTGGAAGCGAGGAGTCTTTAAAAATGGGACGCGCAATGAAGCGAACTCTTCCCGACGCCTAATTAGATTTTCCAAAGTTTTCCCGACGTGAGCTCTCCGTGCCTCTTTGCAGGGAAGCGACGCCGGGGGAAACTTGTCGAACCTTTTACGAAATTAATTCGAAGAGCGAGGTCTGCCCGGTAGAAAAATGCGCAATTTTCCGCCTCGCATCGATTGTTAGAGGTTGGGAAAAATTCACATTTCGAAATGACGCGAACCGGAAATCGAGCATTTTCCACATTCGGATTCTCGTTATCAGAGGATTTTCCTCAATTTTGCCCGAGTGGCGCACATACGAAGATCTAGCGGATGTCGGCATATTGATTCATCTAAAAATAAAACTTTAATTTTCGCTTAGCCGTTGGAAAACGAATCGCTTTGCGTAAATTTATTGGTTTAGAAACCAAAATGCCGGTCGGATGAAAATTCCGAAGCAGTTTTCGAAAATTCTTCCGCGGGTAGGGAGCCGAGGGAAAAGCGTTTCGAGTGTTGCTTTCGGGTCGCGGGAATTTCGGTTTTCCTCACGCCGTGAAGAAAAAAATGGAAGCTCCATCGAAAATTTATGAAACAGCAAATTTTCCTAACAGCGGTCGGCACCGCTCGGGAAAATGTTTCGATACAGTGCTTTTGCATTAGCGCACTTATTAATGATGACGATGCTGCAGGCGGAGGCCGAAAATGCCCACGGAATGGGGGGGGGGGGCGAGGGGGCCTTCCCCGACAGGCTGTTGTTTTGGGGGTTTTGGGGGCTGCCGGGCACAGAACGCGAGTGAATTCCTTTTTTTCGGGACTCGCCCCCCGGGGGAATCCGTAAAAACATTTACTCCTGATTTTTCGATATCCGCCTTTCGCGTGTAAGGATCCTGTTGCAAACCATCCTCGGGATTTCCGCCAGTTCCCGTATGAGAAAGGGAGGAAAAGGCGAATCCCTCAGATTGCCCAAGCGCCGAGAGGGGGTGGCACTTGAAACGTCTTTTTCTCTCCTGGTTAGAGAAAAAGTTTTTTTCTCCGCGTTTCAAAGGAAAATAAAGCCTGGAAACCTTCTCAACTTTCGAGCACACCTTTTCTGATGTCGAAAACAACGTGAATGGATGTTTAAGGGCGGTTTGTTTGACGGTCTACCTGCCGCGAGAGCATTCCGACGCCTTTGTGCAATGCGTCGGAAACCGCCCCGAGAAGCAAGCAACAGAACTAAAATAATCAAATGCAAATTGTCAGGCGAACAGAGTGTGTGGTTTTGTTTTTTAATAAGGACTGAAAACGAAATTTTAGTTAGAATTACAAGTGCGGATTCGCTAAAAGTGCTCGGTTTGCGTTTTAAAACCCTTCATTTTGATACCTGTAATTAAGGACGAGGAAATGCCGGAAAAATTCCTCGTTATTGCCCTTTTGAAGATTACCTCTCCAAGAAACTGAATTTCATGCTGTGTAAATAAGTGGGAGTTCTTTAACCGGTTAATAACTTAAGGTTACATCAACCTTTCTGCCCTTTCATTTTTGACGGTGAATAATCTTTAAAATAAATAATGAAGGGGAGAAAGATCCGGGGAATGGCAATCGACAAGGTACGATGGGATGGAAAAAAAAATAATCCGCAAAGCTAATTCGGTAACACAGCATTGGAATGACAAAACAAAACCAAAATCGCCCGATCTAAACATAAAACATGACGAACAAGGATCGGGCAATCAGATGAAAGGCAAAAGGATGAGGACCATCGAGATCAGGGGAAGGCTACCGATGTGAAGGAAGAAACTTTGACATGTTCAAATGCGGGAGGAATGAGAAATGTTGCAGGCACCAAGCCGGGAACGAACATGGAAGTGGATGATTTGAACCTTTGCGGTCAAAAAGTGAGTCGGAGAGGGAAAAAAAGGAGGCATTTCGGTGTTGGCATTAAATGCAAAAGTGGAACGGAGGTCCGGTCGGTCGATGATTGAAGTTTGACGGACAGGGATGAAAAAGGTGCGACAGCAATTCATGAAACCAAAGGCAACCATCATCGGTCCGCGAATCAAGTCGCAAAAACGCTTGAAAAAAATAAAATGATTTACAACACCGAAAGCCAAAATGGACCGAAAGATCAAGCAGTTCACTGCACGCGAACCTGCAAAGGCTTTTTAGCCGTGCGAAACCGCAAGAGCCGGTAAAAAGGTAAATGCAAAAGAACACACGCGGAGCGTACCTTTACGGGACTTGCGAAGGCACCGGCAGCATGCACGAGGCAAGGCAAATCCGACAGACCACCACGCAATGAGCGCAGATGCTAGGTTTCGGACAAGCGGATCGCGAATGCCGGTCAGTCAAGTTCGTGTGCAGTAACAACGTGGTCGCAGGAAAAACCACACGGGATGAACGCGGCAGCGACGAAAGGATGAAGAAAGGCCGGGCGAAGAATTGCAGAGGAATCTGTGACAGGAATGGACAGAGGCAAATTCAGTCAAACGAAAAAGAAAATAAAGGAATTGAAAAAAGGAGGAGGACAGCGGGAAAATGAGGAGAGTGTAACGAGATCGGAGGCGAAATCAATTTGAATGAAAAGTTGTAAATGCTATAATAATAAATAACGATAATAATTAATCAAAATTATTATAAAAAATGCAAACAGAAAAATGCAACAAGCGAGGAGCACAAAGCGAAGTGAAGTTAAAGTTTCGGGTGCAGTCAGCGATCCGCTGCGTGAGAGGAGAGACACCTGGAAAGCAAAAAATCTCAGTACATCACCGAAGGCTTTAGCAATACGTCCGAGAGTCAAACGCCAAATGGGAGAAGCCAAAAGTTGAGCAAAAATGGACAAAATAAACGGAGAACGAGTAAAGCAGATCGCCAAAAGGTGGACCGCAACATTTGGGATCGGAATCGACGCGAAGAATGATCAGCGATCTGTGATTTTCATTATTAATAAAATAATAAACACGTCGATAAGGCAACGCAAACGCCGGAAGAAACTATAATTGTAAGATCCGCATAACAAAGGGAATGTCGAAAGGGCCGCAGCAATCAGACAGCGATCGCGGAATACAAGTAAAGAATCATCAAGGGAAATGTGCAAAAACGAGGTGAAGAAAAACCAGGTCCATACGTACGTGCGGGAGATGTGAAAAAAGACAACGGACGGGAATTCTGAGGCGGGAGAACACGTTCGGATTTAGCGCACACCGAACGGGAGCGTGGTCGTTGCCTCTGCTCGTGGTCTGCGAAAATTGCCGAGCGACGTGGAACGAACGCAGCCTCGCGTTGGTTTGGAAAACGGAAACGGTTGCAAAAATTTGGCGGGAATGCACTGGACGGGAGGAAAGGGGAAAAAAAATCATTTTCATTTCGTGGCGACACTCGAAATTTCGATATGGCGCGCAAGGCTTCGAGAAATCCGTTCACGCTTCATGCACGTTTATGTGTTCACGACATGTTTTCCGAGAGATCTTCCGCTTTCCACCGTCGACTTCCGCTCGGCGCTTCTTATTTCCCGCCTCCCGTGGAAACTCGCTCCGCGCGCTCAAGGTTCCCATCAAACTGCGTTCTACGGACGTTCGAGGCAAATCCGAATTTTTATCTCCCCGGGAGGTGAAACCGCGTAATTTACATCAGGAAATTATTCGTATTTCATCTGCATTCTCATTAATCTATTTACACGATAAATCATAAAGTGGGAATCCTTGCAAATAAAAATGATTGGCAGAAGAAATACCTGAACGATAGGAGTAAGTTGGCGCGAAACTTGCGACTGGGAAGCGGAAAAAGGAAGAGAGAGCTCTGAGTAATCGATCGCGTTTCATCGGAGATTTCCTTTTTTTCGACTTCCGCAAGAAAGGCGGAAACTCTCACCGCCCTACGAAATAATTTTCTTGGGCCGGCCGGATCAAAAATGCAGCGACAGGGACGTCACATAACCTAACCCGGGATTTTGCCTTTCTTTTGCTCCGGTCTCAGACCTGGGCTTCGAAACCTTCGCGATCGCGGGGCGGAAATTGTGGGTGACGCCGCTTCCGTAAGGATTCCTCCCGAAACTTATTTCCATTTTTCGCTAAAGAAAAAGGAAAGCGAAAATCTCTTTCGCCCGCCAAACGGAGCGAAAGCCTCCCCTATCCTCGGCATTTCGTCATTTTGAATGGAATTTCCGCGTTTATGCAAAAGGCAAACCAACCAGACGGTTCTCTCCTTGCGCAACAGCGACAAACCGGAAGCTGTTCGATTCAGGTTGATTTTGCGAAATAGAATCCCGAATTACCCCGGATATTTAGCCACCGAATTCTCCGGTATTTCGGGGTCCGCATCCGCACATCCCAGGCAAAATGCACCGAAAAAGTGTGAGGAAAATGTCAGTACGCGGGAGCTCTTGATAAAATTGAATCACTGACGGGAGCAAAAATGAATTTTGCACACGGAGGTGTGCAATGGGCGAAGTAACACCGGCGACAGAGTTGCTCGTTGAAGTTCGAACGTGGATTGAACGAGCGAACGGTCCCCGCGCAAAGTGGTGGAGATCGGTTGCGTGCAAAGTAAATGAGCGTCCAGGCGAGGTGCCGATATTTTTGCTGCAGAAGTGCGGCCCGCTTGTAGGAACTCGAAATTCCCTACCCCGAGAGAACTGCCGCACCTTCTGCTGCCCTCGGCTGTGGATCGACGCCTCGAATGGCCGAAATTCACCCCCGATCCCGATCAATGTGATAAATTTGCTTTGCCCCACTTCTCGCGAGTTGGCTCCGGGGGACAATTCGGGGCCTGGAATTATTTATGAAAAAACACTGGGCCGAAAAACGGGAAAGGGAAACGGAAGTCGGGGAGCAAGTTGCGTGCGTTGCATCGCCCCGAAATTGGACTGAAATTCGGAATTTGAATGAAATTCTCAAACGAAAACCACTCCTTCTCGACTCCTCCCTGAAAATGGGCGGAAAATTTCAAATTTCGACTTTTCCCGGATCAACCGGAGCGTGAACTGCACGGACAGAGGAAAAAGCTGGTTTTCCAGGCGAGTTTTCCCCGATTTCGCAGTTTGTGGCAGACGGCGAGCGGGACGGGACGAACAACGACGAATTGCGGACGACCTGTTTACGGGTGGAAAGTCAAAAAGAGTCGTCCGAGCAAGCGGAGAGGCTCATGGGATTCCCGGTGCAGAATTAATCTGACTATCGGCAGCGAACGGAAAAGTCTCCCGCTTAAATATTCATGCGGCCTCCGAAGATCAAACGCTCAAAATTCAGGGACACGCGGATGGAAGCAATTTTTGCGCAGCAGCGAAAATCAAATTTGCGAAGGAAAGCTCGGAAATTCATCGCGGCAAAAGCTTCCCCCGCGCTGCCACCGGCCCCCAGAATAAAGAAGTTCGCCCGCCGTCCTCGAAGCCCGGAGCAAGAAGCCGGACCGGGAGGAAGCCTTGCCAGTCCCGAATGCGGAAACGGAAGCTAAACGCCGTGGGCGCCGACTTCCGGTTTCCCGATCCCGAAGGCGTCGGGAGCGGTTCGTGCCGGGTGTGCGATGGCTTCCTGTCTCTCCTCTTCTTTCACCGTCCCTTCGGCTTTGCGGCCGTTTCTCGTTCGAAGCCGCGATCCCGTCAGCCAATCTTCGTCTTTCGGTTTTTATCGAGGCCCTGCAGCAGCTTCTCGCGTCCGCGCACAACAGCAAGTAGTTTCCCGATGGGTTAACAACCTTCGGACGCCTTTTCGCACGCGATGCTTAATGAAAACGCCTCAAGTCGTTTTTCCGAGCACAAGATTTATGTCGCTCCCCTTTTTCCACTCGTTAAATGGGAAATTAATTAAATTTCCACCAAGGGACGCCGCTTGCCAAGAACATGTCCCTGCATCGCTGACACGCGCTTGGTATTTTCTTCCATTTACCGGAGATTAACGAACTCTTTTTCTCCGTTCCAGGGAAGTCGATCGAAATTAAGGAGAGCCCCGAAAAGGAGAAGGGCAAGTCGCAGCAATGCGGAGGCGGAAAATCGACCGACAAATCGGCGGCTCCTAAATGCGATCAGCAGAAAACGCCAACGAAATCCGAGCAAAAGGCAATGCTGAAAATGGAACAGCAAATGATAAAGTCGGAACAGAGGGCCCAGCAAAAGCTGGAAAAGGAGCAGATGAAGTTGGAAAGGGAGCAGCTCAAACTGGAGAAGGAGCAGCAGAGGGAGCAGCTCAAGCTGGAGAAGGAGCAGCAGAGGGAGCAGCTCAAACTGGAGAAGGAGCAGCACAAGGAGCAACTGAAGCTGGAGAAGGAGCAGCAGAAGCTGGAGAAAGAGCAGCAGAAGGCCTCGGCGAAGAACTGCTTCAAGGCTTCCGAGAAAGCGAAAGCAAACGATTACTTCAACCTGGGAAAGGAGTCGCCGGCCTTAAAGAGTCAGAGGAGCATCGACGTGTCGTGTCTTAAGCATCAGAAAAGCGTCGAATCCATGAAGATGCCGGCCAGGAAATCCATCGACATGCAGTACTCTCAGAACCTGCTCGAGGGGACGGAGGCCGAAACAGTTCCCATTGCTTCCCCCGCGGCAAAGAACAGAAGCAAGAAGTAAAATTATTTCCGGGAGGTTCCAGCGGTTTCCACGTCGCACTGCAAGAGCCCCAAACTCAATTAAATCGGTCTTTTGAATAAGTTAGGAAGAGACAAAAGTCGCAGACGCGAGTGATATCAACAGAGAAAGGCGAAAGAGGCTTCTTTAAGAGGTTCGAAGGCACCGGAACAATTCGAATCGGTGCCCGCAGAGTCGGACAGACATCTCGGCTGGCGCAGTTCACTTTGCATCCGATGCTTTCCTTGTTTTCGAGCCGGGAAACTGCCCCCATTTCGGCTGCGCCCGCCCTTTCGCGGGTGCTCCTGCCGCGACCCTAAATCGAACCCATCCGCGGAAAGGCAACGCCGTCCCTCTCCTCTTCAAAGCGCACTTTCATCACTTGAGCTTTTTTCGCGCATTCCGCAAGACAACGTCGCCCCTTGCGTTGGCTTGAAACCGCGCCCTACCCCCCCCAACCCCCCGCGGAACCCCGAGGGTAACCTCGGTTCCGACGACGCCCCCTGGAAAGGTGACCGTGAGAAACGAACTTCGACGAGCGACAAGTCGCTCTCTCCCCCGCGGCAAGAAGTAACAGGGAAGGAAGAAACGAGGGGAAAAAGCAGGCGGGAGAAATGGGGGAGGAAGAAAAGGGAGGAAATGGGGGTGCAGAAATGGGAGGAGAAATCGGGGAGGAATAATGGAAATGTAAAATTAAATTTTTAAGTGAAAATTGTTGCCAACGGCGGCGTTGCTCTCGCCGCGCTGCAGCGAGAACGCGAAAACCTTTTTGTCTTTTGAAGATGCCTCGCGCTTTGCCGTTTTAAAAGAATGTAATTAAAAATCGTTGCAATACTTAAAATGTTTAGCGCTTTTGATTCCGCCACGTTCGGAAAAAAAAAATTAGTTTTTCCCCTTTTGTAAATTCAAAATTCCATTATTATTGTTTTTATGTGCGAAAGATACTGCAGAAAAAAAGCTTCCGCTGACGGAGCGGAAAACGACGTGGAATTTCGACTCGATTCAGACCTTCCCGCGTCTGCTGCTGGGAGGCGCACATCCTCCGGAACGGGAGCTTTTCGCTACTTTATTGTATTCTTATTGAAGGAAAACAGAAAAATAAAGTTGACCCGATGAAAAATTTTGAATTGATTTTTTTTTAAGAAAAACATTTTAATGATGTTCGCTTTTGCAAAATAAGAAATTTGAAACAAATCGTGAATAAAGCGGCCATTTCGTGTGGGGAAACGAAAGGAAAAGCAAAAGTTAAACGATTCGCATTTTGTGGATTTTCTCAGTTTCACGGGTTTCCCCGGAAATTTCCCGCGGTCCGACTTCCGCCTCCGGAAGGGGGACAAATCCGAGGAGGTAGGCGACCCGGGCAGGAAACCTCCGAAACGTCGGAAAAGTTGGAAACGATTGAGAAAACACTTTTCAGCCTCGTCGAGGAGCCCGCGGCAGAAGAAACGCCCGGGAATCGGGATCCGTTCGTTAAGCGATGGCTCTGCGCTCGGCGGAAAAGGATTTCCCGGGGGAGCGCTGTCGACGGGGATCTCCATGCACTCCGGCTCGATAAATTTCTGAACCGAACGGGATTAAGCACCGGGGCTCGTCCCTCTTCGCGTGGTGGGCGCCTCTTTTAATGGTTACTTTTTCCGCTGCGAGGGAAAGTCCGCCGAAAGGGAGTGCTCTCTCTCGGGAAAGCACGCCCTCGGGTGCGTGTCCCAAAAGATGGGGCATTCCGGAAAGCGCTGGAAATCCACTTTCGTCCCGGCTGACGAGCACTTTCCCTTGGGATGCGAGTAACGAATCGAACTTTTATTCGCCCTCGATGGGTGTACTGAGGGAGGAAGCACCCTTCGATCATTCGGTACCCCGCAACTCTTCCCTCTCGGCTTTTTCCCGCTTTTCAGGTGCCGTGCGTCGTATTCCGGGCTCGGGTCCCGACGTCCCGAAATTTGCTTTTCCGGTTCCCCGTTCATCCCGACGAATGGCCGAACATTTCCCGTGCGGCCGGAAACGGGACGTTGCTTCTGGTTTCTTCGGATTATTCGCAGCGCTTCGAAATGAATCGGCCACTCGCAAAGCGGTACTTTTCTTCTTCAATTAGAAGGCAGTTTGTACACAGAGACGAGTCGCTGATGCATAACATTAAGATTATTGTAAAGTATGCAACAGCAATTTGTAAGGTAATCAAAAAGCTAAAAAATGATTGCACTCTTTTTACCTTGAGGAATTTGATATGCGATATAATTATATTTTGCGGGAAAGCTAATTCTGCAGATCAAGCACGTTTTTTATTTCAGTTGCTGCAAGGTCTTGGGGCCCCGGACAAGCAAAACCCTCTTCGCAACAGCGCTTTCGATAAAAAT
The DNA here is from genome assembly GCA_028565995.1 of Ricinus marginatus. Lineage (NCBI taxonomy): Eukaryota > Metazoa > Arthropoda > Insecta > Psocodea > Ricinidae > Ricinus > Ricinus marginatus. The sequence continues at coordinate 14,621 of JAOWBB010013833.1, forward strand.
ATTGCGTTTCAGTTTATGAAACACGTGCGAAAGGTGTCCATCATTCGATGAGAGTGGTCGATCATTTCATCCCCTGCTGTTGCCTCCTTTACCATTTTTATTTTTGCTTTTCTGGTCGTCCTTTCCCTTGGTAGTGGAACTTCGACGAATGGGCTCGTTCCAGTCGTCGCAGGACTGAAATAGAAGAGAAGAAAAATTGCCGGCAACACTTCGGCTGAGACGTCTCGCGGACGGTCGACGCATCTTTTGCTGAGGAACGATTCGACCCGCATTTTTCCCGCCGTTTGGACGACGATTTGCGGTCTTCGTGGCAATGTGATCGGTGGGTTCGCTGCCTGGCAAGCCCGGAAAAAGTGCAGAATGCCTTTCCTCGTTCCGTTCGTTCGCGTGCCTGGACCGGCGAGCAACGTCCCGAGCTTGCCGCGCCCTGCGCTTGGGCACCGTTAAGGTTGCCCAAACCTTACCTGTTTTCCCTTCTCCTCGAGGCAGATGGCGAAATTTTTCGACCACACACAGGCGACGTCCGCTACCTTTTCGCGAACCAAATCCGCATCTTCGTCGACCTCGTCGAAGCATTCATCGACCGAGTCTTGCACGAAGGATTTCAGGTCGGGGTTCCTGATTTTCTGGGACATCTTCTCCGAGACCGTCCTCTTGTCCGGCTTGCCGTTCTCGTCCAACTGTAAGAGGAAAAGAAAAATTAAGAAGAGGCGGAGCATGTGCTTGCAATTTGCTGGACTATAAGGGTCAATAATTTCGCCGCACGGCAATTGCCCACAGAAAATATTAAGATGTGCAAATAAATTTACAGCCTGAAGGATTTCTGTAGTATCGGAAGAAGCTAAGAAAATCGGCGGCTTTTAAAACCTTACACACGATGTAAGCAGTTCTTTCTGCGTAAATTATCAATAAATTGTGTTCGAGATCCGTGATTCTTACGAATCTGCTGTTGTCATTTCACCCTAACGAACATTCTGAAATGTCAGGTCAGCCGCAGCCCCCGCGCCCGTTCGAGGGGTTGAAACAAATCCATACTCAGTAAATGCTTCTAAATACATTTTACACATTCACATTTGACACTCACCATTTGCATTTCTTGAAATATGCAGTGAATCAAGCACTGAAAATAAACGTAACCCAAATCAGTTCATTAAGGCTGATTCACCTGAGACAACATTTGGATTTTCCGTGCCACCACTGTTTAAACCGCCCCAAAACCTTACCGGATCGAGTTGCTCCAATGGAGACTCGCCCTTCCTGTCCCTGTTCGAGTTTCTCTTTGAATTTTTGTTCCTCTCTCCGTTTTGAAAAGTGTAGGAGCTTGTTCGATGACCGTAGGGGTAGGACATATCCCTGTCGTGTTGGATTTGCTGTTGGTATGAGTGGGGCCTCGGCCTTATTCTCCTGCCGTTGATTGGATTTACGTGGAAGTAATCGGAATCTTCCATGTAGTCCCCGTCAATTTTCGATCGATCATTCTCGGTCCTCTGATCTTGATCATTGTCAACCTCACGATTTCTGCTACAAGGAAAAGTTATAACCGATCAGCTGCCGCTTGTAAGATGTGTATGATGGATAGGCGATATGTAGAGTAAATGTGTGCGTGATATAATGACTTATTCAAAAAATCTCCGTACTTTCCCACATTTGCGCCCCTGAAATACTCGAATCCATCTCCGTTCGTATCGTCTCCCTGATTTTTGTAATTGTAGTTATTGCCGTTATTGTTGAAATTCATGAAATTGGATTGACTTTTTCTGTTCTTTTGCACATCGAACATGCTTTGAAATTTTCTGTCGAAGCTGCTTTGATGACTTCCGTTGTTTTTTATTTGCCTCAGGCACATCCTCACCACGTATTCGAAATCCTCGTTCGTCTGCGTTTCTTCTCCCGTCCTACATTTCAGGGCCTGAAACAAAGGCAGCTTCGAATTGTACCGAACGCACAGGAAGTTAAATAAATGAACGTTAATAATAAACGTTCTTAAATCGCATCCGATCCATAAAAGTGAGTAAAAGCTCGATTCAGATGCAAAAAAAGAAATGCAGGAAATCCTTAAACACACTTACGACCACGTTATCCATCAAGCAGAATGAAATGAATATGAAAATAAAGCGAGATTCGAAGAGCAACATTTTCTGTCCTGATCCCCTATTTCGGCGAGAATCTCAACTGTTAAAAAAGTGGATCCGGAAATGGTACACTATTTATACATGGGACCACAAAGTATCGACAATTAGTTCAGAAGTTTAAATGGCTAATTGGTAATTGTATTTGGAACGGTAAAACTACAATGGTTATGTCAAAAATGGCTTTCTGAATGCGATTCAGATAGTGACACGTCCGTTATGTCCTGCAGCGGCTTTGACATCATCAAGGTTCGCGTGGTCCAAGATCAGAAGACCCCTTCTTCCCTCCTGCCACGTGACAAAGGCGGGCTTATGCAAAGATGCAGTACTCGAGTTGGTCAAATCAAATGGCAGATCGGCGTGGGTATGGTGTTAGAGGACCGATTTTCCGTCGTGACACGAGGAAGCGCCCGCAGAGCCGGGAGGGCGATCCGAATACGACGACCGACGACCGACAAAGAGCACAAAGCTCCCGTCAAAACGTCATCCGGTCCAACTAATCCCACAGGAAGACCCACTTCCAGCCTGATCGCCACATATCATTTTACGCACTCGAGCACCATTTCGTAGCCTTGTCGGGCTTGTCGAGTGCCCGTCACGAAAGGGGAAGCTTCCCGATCATTTGACATGGTAATGACGCCCAGCAATTTGCTCGTAGGAATTATTTGGTCAATTGTGGAAATTGCCATGTCAGTCGCGTTTGCGTGACATTTTGATTGCCGCGCGGTGGCTCGTGACGAAGTGGAAGAAGAAACTGCGGTCGCTTCCACGTCGGCAGACGGTGCTCATTCGCTCGACGGGCATGGATTCACTCTGCTTTACCCTTTTCATCCTATCGATTGGGTGCACGAGGTTGTACGGTCAGATAGTTCTGAACGTATCCGACAAAGGCAGATCGAAGCACACCCGCAAGAGGGAGGATTACACGTTCGAGGACAAGCTTAAAAGAGCCGCGGAAGAGTGTTCTTACATAGCTCGGAAAGACGACGAGTCGGACAGGAAGGAAGCCATTCAGAGGATCAAAAATGAAATGAATAACAGAAATGTGAAGGAATTTTACAAGGAAAGAGAAGAGGAGAAGAAACGGGGCAAGCAGTACTACGAGGAGATCGAGAGACAGGTGAGGAACAAGGTTCTCCTCGAAGGAAATTCGGATTTTCCAATCGGAGCCCGCAGGAGGCATCGCTCCGAGAAGAGGCACCGAGGACACCACGTTCCTCGGCCGCCTTCTCGATGGCGAAACCTTCCGTCGGTGCCGGCATCCTTCGGAGACACGTACCTGGCACAAGAACACGAACTCTTCCACTCCCTTCCGACGACTTCGGTTTTTGGTGAGCACTTCGCTGAGCCGCACGGAGGTAGAATCCACAGCGTATTCAAGAGATCGCGCAGGACCAAAGCTCAGGATCCTTCTTTTCAAGAGGGAAAATTTAAGGACCACAACAACTGTTTCAGTCGGTGCGTTTTCGCCAGGATGGAGTTGGTAAGTCGTCCGCTCGGAAGCGTTCTGCCGCCGAACGTCCGGGTCTGAATCATAAAACTTCGCAAAACGCAATTTCAGGTCGACGCTCTCGGATTCCCCCAAGAATCGATTCTGCGCAAGGCTTTCGAAGATCTCATTGACAATAAGAAAATCCGGAGGGCTAAAATAAAAAAGACTTTCTCGTGTTTCGACGAATTACAGAAAGGTAAGTTGCTGCATGCGTGGCACGCATTGGGCACTGAGGCACGTCCCTGCTTTTCCCTTGCATCCTCCTTGCTGGGGCTGCAGCGTTCGCGAGTTGCAAATGCAACAGCGAACGGGAAAGCGCTGCCGCTTGACAAAGAGCATTTGAAAATTTTACCTTTTATATTCTCGTCAAATGACTTTTATCCGAAGGTTCGCTCCCGAGAAAATCTTCATTCTGATCAAGGAAAAGCCCAGAAGGAAACTGATCGACCGGAAACGCTTTCGTTACTTAGGTGCATTTCCTCTGTTTCGTGCGAACCCCAAACGAGCAACTTCCGGCTGCTGAATTAATTTTTCTCACTGCATTTGAATGTTGAAATATGATAATTATTAAAAGAATATAACTTTTCATTTTCAGTGGCCATCGACGACAATTGCATTTACTCCAATAAAATATTTAAATGCCTGAGGCTAGGCGAAGCGCAAACATAGATCGTAAAAACTTCCGGTCATTAATCGCAGATGAAAATATTGTACATTCACGGCCACTGCAATCTACACGAAAACCATCATGTTCATACATACATATTAAGACAATAAAAATTTAAAAATGATAAATAAAATCCATTTCCAATCAAATTTGAAATCAACAATTTAATTCAATGTGAATTTTTTATTTGTATAGAAAATTTAAAATTTTCATTAGGGATTATATGAAACAAAATGTGCAGTATGATGAACCGAAACTTGCTATTAAATTTTGTTAAATGTTTATGAAAGAAAAAAATTGACTTCGCACGATTTTCGTAACGGATTAACAACAATCAAAATATTTTCAAATACATGCAAAATGATGTACACATTCTAATTATATAAAAATATTTTTTTTCGGATTTATCGTTATGAATTTGAGATAAATTTTATATTTTATACATAAAACGATATAATATTTTTTCAGCCGAACATTATTTCCAAACGAAATTTTAATTATCAAACATTTTTAAAAATACCTTTTTTAGGCATGCACGAGACCTTAAATTTAAAACCAGATTTAAGTAATACAATTTAAGCGACTATTTACATATTTCTAAAATGTACCTAAACTGCACTCATTTATTCATAACGGAAGTCTTTTTTGTTTTTGACATTAATTATTTTTAATATTTTCCAAATAAATATTATATTAACGTATTTTTATATCAATTTTGAGCAGCTTCACCAGAAAATTTATATTGATTTACACATCTAATCAGTTTCTCTGTTGATTTAACTGGGCTGGGTCCTCCGATGAGTACTCCACGGGACCGGCTCGGAAACCCGTCTCGGGATCGGCCTCGTACTTCACTATCCTCATCTTCCCGTCGTCGTCCAGGTACCCGTAGTGACCTCTTATTTTCCCGTCGTTGTCCCTTTCTTCGAATCTGAAGTGCCTGTTGTCTCTGAAACAAATCGCCCGAGTGCTTTCAGATGTGCCTGCATGCATCAACGGAGGTTCTCGGATAGTTTTTCTGCTCACCCTTTTCCGGTGTCGAAACCGAATTTGTACGAGTTCGGCCCGTCCATGCCGTACATCTGAAACTCGACCCTTTCGCCTCCGTGTACCTTTGAGCCCCCAGAACCACCTGAGGTTTCGTCCGCTAGCTTTCCAATTCAATCACGATGATTAATATCGTTTCCGAAAGCAAAAAAAAAATCGCGAAGAGACTTCCCCAAACTTGTTAAGGACTTAAAAATTCTTTTTAACGCAACTCGTTTACAAAAGCAACTACGTTTGCCGGCATTTTAAGGCCGATCTTTTTCGATCTCTGCCATACTGTGGTAGGAAATATCTGTAAATGTCCTACCTTGTCATTTGTAGAATTTTCGAACGTTAAGTGATCTTCGTCTTTTAGATCTTCCGGAAATGTCCCGTCATCGCTGTTGTGCTCCGAAGAAAATCTCCCCGAAGTTGGTCTTGCTCCGTCATTATATTTGTTCAAAAAAAACGGTAAACGCTTCCCTCGATACGGGTACTTTGCGTTCGCTTTAACGGACGGCAAACCTTTTTTGTTATGAAATTGCTTTCTGTCGGAATTATCGCGGATGCCGTTTCCTTCACGAGTCTGTTCAATTCTAATGTAAGGAGAACACAAGTGACATATCAAAATCCGAGACATCTTAATTTAAAGTATTTCCTTGGTTAAAGGATACGTTCGAATCATCCCCGACCAAATAATAAGCAGGTCTAACCGGCATTCCCTTGGTGTGTGGCTGATGTGTCGGTCCGGAAGCATAAAGATGTCTCGTTGGTGAAATTTTATGTTTCGAACCGGAAAAGTGAAGACTGCCGCCGTTGGTTAATTTGATTTTCGGTCCGTAGATGGGTTTTTTTCTTGCGCGAGAGTTTTTGTACGGGTCCGAAACCGGTACCAGGGATACATAATTCTTCTTTTCGTAAACTACCGAAGGATTGCTGCCTGTAGCTCTGACAATCTCCACAAATGGGCGAATTATCTTGTGGTGACTCGTGACGGGGACAACAATCCGTTGCCTGTTAGGAAGAATTCTGGCGTGAGCAGAAATGACTTTTGGACTGGCAACAATTGTACTCACAAGAGGATCCGAATCCGATGGAGGAGTTGTGAAAGACATATCGCCGACGACGATATCTTCCTTCACCCTGATATCGGGTATGTATCTCCCTTTTTCGGTAAACTTGAGAGAGTGTATGATAGTGATGCACAACAAGAATATAACCTGTAAACAATAAAGCAATTTAACTCTCATTTTCGCTATTCAATTCACATTCTAAAAATCATTAAGTTGGGCAAAACTCACAATAATAGTACATTGCGAAATATTTTGAATATTTTGACGGTAATCCTACGTAAAGTAATATTAACCCAATTGACGAATTGTCATATTCCTCGTGCTAGCTAATAAACAGTTCGCGAATCACTTTCAGCACTTCCCTAAATCGGAATAAACTCAGTTTTTTTTTTCCAAAATGTTCTTATAAACTGAATGGTCGGCAAAAATTTCGTTTCGTGCCTTAAATGTCTTCCCAAGTCATTCTTTTGATGTAAAAAGCCCGTGTGAACAATACTTTGGAGGTTTCCCCGATGTCGGAAAATAAAATTGAATTATCTCATCGGAGTATCGCAAGGAAATGGACTCGAAAAGAAAACGTGTAAATCCCCTTGAGAGAAACAATTTAGAAATACTCTTATTTTCCGTTAAAATTGAAGGAAAATCTCAGTTCGTTTCTCGCCTGCACAGGACTTCCGCAGAAATCACTTTCTCCGACGTCATTTTCGATCGTGCGCTACCACCATTTCCGCATCGGTGAACAGCGATCGGAAGAAATTGTCTGCTTTTTAGATATTCTTTTTCTCCGACGAGGTGAAACGAGAGTGCGGCAAAAAATTAAGCATGAAAAAAAGAAAAGTTTCGCGCGGCAAACCTGATCCGCCCTGTGAGGTTACTTCACTGTTGCAAACGCGAAGCGATAAGCTTTGACTAACTATCTGCGAGTTCACGAATTTTCAAGAAGTCGAATTTGACAAATTCCAAATTTAACGTTGGATCGACATATGCTTTAAATGAATAAATTTCAAACTTATCCACGGGTAACATCGCTCACGCCTCAGAAAGTAATTTGGCCATCCTCACTGCGGGCGTCAGCAATAACACAAACTTAGTGAACGATCCAATTCGTGCATTGTGAACGAACAAAAACGATAGTCAAAGAACCGTACGTGACATTTTGATAATAAGTTTAGGTAATTTTGTTACCTGGACACTGGAAGAAAGAATTATATTAAGTATGATGAAAAATACAAGAATGTCAGTTAAAAAGCAAAGCAACTTGCTAACTTGAAAAAAATGTTTGGAAACGTGGTTTGTTAAAAGCGACTTTTACACGATATTAATTATCACGAATTTGTCACATAAATAACTATTTTTATATAATTTTTTTAACAGTGCTGAATTTAGCATATTAATTCAAGGAACTTAAAGAAAAAAAATCTTTTCCTTGGATTTACAACGAAAGTGACACTTAAAATATACTTTTAAAATTAACTTTTTTCGATTATTTTCCCACAATATCTGTGTCCTTACCTGCGTATTCCTATCGACCATTTTCGAAAATGCAAATGAAAATTGATAAACAAAAGAGCAGCAATTATATAAAAAAAATGAATTTAATCAAAAACGTTCGTTGGAGATGAAGAAATCAAAATGAAATTCAAACGACACTCAGACGTTAGCAGTGGTGCCAATTCATGCATGAAAATCCCCTCTCACATGAAATCGGCGGCCATTTTCTTTGTTTACCTTTCGTTTTAAGTTCGCCAAGGTAAAGAATATGCATTTTCATTTTTTCCCTAGAAATATTTTGCAAAACTTATTACTTTCTGACGCTTAAATATTCAATAACCCAGAGGTTTGAATTTCCTTCCAAAACTAATGACCAGCATTAGAAGAATAAAATTTGAACTCCGTAGTGCTATTTTCAACTTTCCCGATTTCCACAGGTCTAATTTTTTGGATTTAAAGATTTTAATGAAATTTATTTTTTAATATCATAGGAGCACTTGCTTTCACCGTCAAAAAATGGAAGCAATTAAAATTATTGATTAGTATGTTGCAATGGATTTATTTAAATGTCATAAAATTAATTTTTGATGTTTAAACCTTTAAGATATGTCAAGATAGCAAACAGAATATAAATTTTTATATAATATTCATATCTTTATATTTTGCTATTATTAAAATAAAATCAGTTAATCAAGCTTTCTCTCATCTAAAAATTACATTGTAAATCATCAAATTTATCTAATGCCTTGGATTGCATACAACTTATTTATTTTCTGTACAAATTTTTGGCCTGCATTCTTAAATTACATTTCAATAATTGTCTTAAGCTTAAGCACATCTTGCACAAATTTATTGTTGTTTTGTTTGGTCCAATAATGGATAAAAGCATTAATTTGCAGAATATTTTACATGATTCCTTTCATGATAATTTCTCTGGAGGTGTTCATTGCATGCAGTCTTTAGTATAAAGGTTATTTACATTTCTGAATTTTCTTAGTCTAAAACAAAAATAGGTACAGCAGTTTATGACAGCGATGAAAGATATTGAAAAGCTTTAAAAATTTTAAGTTTTTTTCCTATTAAGGAAAAATGAGTGAAAAAAATTATTTACACAAAACTTATACATAAAAGCATCTACAAATGAAAAAAAATAAGTTTTTTAATTTTTACACAATTATGTACCCAGTCTCATCCGCTGTATAAAAATTCGTCACTTTTTAATAAAATTCTTAACTCTCCTGACACATTTGTCCATAAAATTTTTCTTCCTTTTTCCTTCGCTTCCCACGGGCAACGACAGCAGGGAACCTTCGCGATCGGCCGAACTCTCGGAATCCAAATTATCCCCGTAACTTCGGGATTTCAATATGGTTTCCGCTTCCATATCGTCGACTTCATCCCTATTTATGTCCGATTCGTCATTATCCTCGACATTTAAGTCCTCTTTCTCCATCCGATTCTCACTTCGAACGGGAGTTGCGGTCGACGGGATGCAAACTTCTTCCACCGGACATGGATCCACCTTCTTCCCTTGGCAATCATCTTTTTCACGGAGCGCTTTTTCGGACGGTTCGTTCAGCAACCCATCCAGACTTCGAGATCTATTTGGGCATGAAACCGGTTTCGCGAACGATGAAGATCTGGAGTTGCCAGACGGTGACTGAGCCGAACTTCTTCGAACTCTTGGTTGGGAGGGAGAAAACTTTCTGGCTCTGTTCGTTGGACTTGTGGGTGGTCGGCTCATCAACCAAGTTCGTTGCGGACTCGTTGAATTCCTCAGCCTGAAAATTAAGGATCGAATATCACTCATGCATCTCCGTTTCACGCTTTCCGCCACTTCGAAAGGATCGAAGCTTACGCGTTTAGCTTCGCCGATGAGACTGGTCCATCTAGTCAGTCTTTTGAGCTCCCCGTGTTTCCGTTCCCGTCCTTATCGCTGCCTTTTCCGGTGCTGTCGTTGCTGTGCATTCGTTGGTAGCTCGGAGGCTGCCTCGATATCGTGCTCGGGGTACTGGGAGTAACGTCCCCCTTGTTAAATCCCATTCTGCTCTGATTTGTTTGCAGTTCGCCTCGCATAAATCGTTCTAATTTGTCCACGCAGGCGTCTTGATAATCGTGAATCCAACGTACTCCATTAAAATGACACACCGCTCGCATGTCTTCGGGCAAATCTTCCGGTTCCGGCCATTGGAAATTGTCTATAATTGGTATGATGTTGCACTGAGATTGAAGGGCTGCCACTATTTCCTGAAATATCACTTAAATTAGTGAATTCGAAAACTTTTTTCATACGCGAGGATTCCGAGGGTTGAACCTACCCTGTGCACCCAGTCTTTGCATTCGTTATCCCTAATGCACCTTTCAAGAGCATTCGGAGTGAGGACTAACAAGAAAAATTTGGCTTGGCGAATGCTTTGGAGCAAATTGTTGTCGAATTTGCCGGCTTCCAGCCTTTCGACGTCTATGAAGACTGTGAATCCTCGCAGTTGAAGATGGACCTTCAAGAGACTGGCCAACTGCGATCCGTTGGACCTTCTGTAGCTGACGAAAACGTCGAGCGACTTGTCTAAATTTTCCTCGCTGGAGTTGACAATGTTGTCTTCCAGGACTGAAATCAAATCTTCACGTTATTTGAGTTCTTTAATCTGCAAGACAGAACCTGGTTCATACGGACTTCTATGTTCGGTTGTTTCACAAAAGGTTGTTTTTTTATTCGTCTGCCGATGCTACACTTAGTGTTACTGAAATTATCTTTTTTTTTCAAATCAAACCGATTTTTCCCGCAAAATCCAATGTTGGGAGTGTTTAACGTCGGATCGCAATTTACCGAATACGCAGCCGAAATCTGGCAGAAAATAATACGAAAACGAGATTCAGCGGGTAGGGATACGAAGCAAGGAAGATTTTTTCATTTTGATCACCTTTAATGGTGTCCAGTATTCTGAGTCTGTGAATGCTGTTGGAAATGCCGCATTCGGCCATCAGCTGCTCTTCTTTCAGGTTGCGAAGCGAGTCTCTGTCAACTCCCGCATTAAGCATTGAATACGTATAAATAGAGAACTCTGGTCCGATGCCTTGCAAAAAGGAGTTTAGATTACTCGTATCCCTGCTGCTGTAATCCGCCATTTTCTTTAAATTCTGCAGTTCCCTGGTAAATCTGAAAAGAAAGATTTATTCAAAATTAAATTAATGAGTTACAAAATTTTTAATTTTATTACGTGAATCATCATTAGCAATTAGAACAATTTTATGTCAAGCATATTGAACACACTGTATCTGCTGACAAGTCGAGGATCTTTTTTCGGTAATAACATTCACGCCATTTACAATTGGGTGATTAGGGTGAAGTTTTATTTGTGGTTTATATGAAAATGAACGTGAAAACTTCATGGATGACGTTCACCGATGTTGAGGTGGAGAATTTAGAAATGTGCAAAGCCTGATTTTGACAAGTACAGCACTCAGCATTGATTTCCGAATGTTGCCCATGAACTTAAAGTGTGAAAATTCAAAGGTATTTTGACCGCGGCAGAGGTGGGTCGCCACAGCACCATCTCACCTTCTTCGACGGATGCCGTTCGATATTGAAATGTCGTCCCTCAGATTTTCCTCCGTCAGCTGCAAAAGCAAATCTCCGTCGACCCTGCTCTCGGCAAAATTTCCCGCGTATTCGGCAAAGCCGATTTGTTTAACCCATTCTTTCACGTCCTCCGTGGACCACAGGGGAACCTGTTGGCTCAGTTTGTGAGGCACTTCCTCTCCCATCAATCTGAGGGCTTGAGCCGCGTATTTGGACGCAACCGCATTCGGGCAACTCGCGCATTTTTTTAGCGGCTCTATCGCCCCTATTTCCCGAAATATGTCGGAGTTTCCCTGTTGCTTCTTGATGCCGGCCTCCATGCAGAAGTGAAAGGCCGCCAAATTCCTGGCTTCCTCGCGTTTCGAACTGAGTACGGGGACCAGTCTTTGCAGCCAGTGCTTGCTGAGCCCATGAGCATGAGACAGGTTCGATTTGGCGAATTCACTTGGGTTATGAGACGTCACGAAAGGCTCTACCAAATCTAGGGTACCGGATTTTAGGACAGCCGCTTCTATTTCTTTATTCGCAACCAGCACGGCAATTGCGAGGCAGGCGTAATATTTTATATTATCATCGGTGTGAAAGGCAAGAGGAAACAACCACATCGGCACCTGAAATAACGATAGAATCGTTCACAATGCTCTTCAGACGAGGAGTGCACGTCTGTGCATATGCATTTTACTTGGGAATCACCTTTCTCTTGATCATTGCTTCTTGATTTTCTGCGCCGCCATAGAGCGACAGATTGGCCAAGGCACTTGCACAGTGCCTTAGCGTTTCGATGTCGTTTTTCCTACACTCGAACAGTACCGCATCCAATCCGCCGAGTCTTATTACGTCACTGCACGTTCCCTCGCTATGTTTGAAAAGATGCTCGAGAATTCCCGTGCCTACTCTAGAATGTTCATGATTTGCATTTTTAGTGCACACGCAGGCCACGTTTACAACCTAAAAATCATATTTTTCACACGTGAGCTTTTTATTTAAACTGCGGTGTCGGGAGCAAGCTCTTTGGTGATCCGAACGAACCTTGTCCAAACCATTCTCCACCACGTGAGCTCTGTTTTCCGTGGTGAGACACTGCTCCAGCAGTCTGGCGCTGGCAAACTGGAGCTCTTTATCTAAGGCAACGCAATTGCTGATCAAAATATCCAAACCACCAAACTTTCTCAGTACGTTGCAGAGCGAGTTTCCCAGTTCGTGCCCGTACGTGGGGACTTCCCATGCCTTCTGAATCATCTGATTCATGCGGTTCAATATCTGTAAAGAAAGCGTTGCGTTTGTGTTTAGCTTTGGTCGGATCAGGACTTGGAGCTCTTGGAGACAAAATTTATATTGATTACCGTGGTGCCTCTCCCGGCAAAGTTATTGCACTGGAGCTGTTGGATGAAGGACTGAAGGGCCGAAGAATATTTTTTAATGGCTTTGTCTATGTCTTGCTGACTGGAACAGGAATTCAGTCGTTCGAGATCCTCGAATCCCAACGAAATTGGATCTTCCTCGGTTTTGACGGATCCTCCATTTGTCAGCGAATGCATCTGCGAATAGCGAAAGTAAGAAATCTAATGAGGATTTGCTGAATTTAAACAACTGCAAAATCGATTTTTTTACATTGTTTGCATCTTTCACATCCTGAAAATGATTGGTGTTCGCTGATGGTGATCCTATCGGAAAATTCCGAGTTGTCTCGGTTTATTTTCAACCACTGGATACAAATTTTTATGCTTTTTCAAATTTTGCGTTTATATGTATATTCTTCATTTCCAGTTATCTCCTCTGATGTTAGTGATTTTAATTTCGGTATTCAACCTTTAAAGCCAGTAGGTTTATATCAAGACGTTCTGTCTTAAAATATAGCCGTTTCGGAACGGCATGCTGAAAAATCACAGATTTGCGTTGCTGCCAGAAAATCTTGGCGTACTTCACGGTTTACTTTTAGTTTGTGTAGACAAGACAGGAAAAGGACTGAACAAGACATGCGATCAATATTCGGTTTTCTTCTAGAATTAATTGCAAACCAGAGCAGATCAAGGCCCTCGATTTCAGTTTCACTCCCAGGTTGGGTGCCGCAGTCTGAAAAAAGGAGGCACCCGCCAACGTACCTGAGCCGAAGATATCACAGATTTCGATGTTATAGTGTAATTTGACTGACTCGACTGTTCCATGTGCTTTCCCTGATTGTATATTCCGGTGGCCAAAACTCTCTGCTGCTGCTGCGAAATGGCTTTCTGAAAATATTTAAAAACGAAGAGATTTAATCAAAAAGGTAAATATGTCGCAACAGAGGTAATCGGCATTGCCGCAACATTCGGAGCAGATGAAAAATCGATTCTCGCGTGACCGTTCCACCAACCTTTTCCGAGCTGTACGTATCCTTTTGCATTTTCATACTTGTTGCCGTCATATTCTGACTTTCCTGCTGCGAAATTTCGCCAACCGTCAGGCATCTGTGATCCTGGGAAGCAAGAAAAAAAAAAATTTAATTATTTTTATTATGAAAATTCGGTAATGACATGGCTGAGGCATCAAAACGAGGCATTTGAAAAATTATATTTTTCCCAGTTAAATGTAAAACGAAAAAATTAACGAAAGGGAAAATATGCAGACATAACAGTTTTATTTTTTTCATCAAGAGAATAAAACGGCAAATGAAAATTTAGCGCAATTTCACGTTCCAGGGGTCAATGATTTTAATTTTAGTATATAAAATTATTGCTGGAGGATGTTTCACAACTCCCATGTTAATTAGGCTTTATATTTTAGAAGTCAGCTGTGGGTGTTCATTCATTTCATGTAAATATAATCGCTTTGCTCTGAATCACTTAAAAAACGTTTGCCTGACAGCTAAATGCAACATGTGGCAATTAACAATTTAACATTTTCTCGTATCATTTTTATAAAATCTAAGAACTTTTGCTTGAGTCTATTGCATAAACTCCGAGTTTTAAACTTGAAAATCTTTTTTAGCACTGAACACTGAACGGATAATTGGATAATAGCAATATTTTTGCATTAAAAAATTCAGCTTGAAATTTTTTTTTCTCTAGGAGGAAAATAATTTTGCGATGAAACATTACTTCTTTACTACAAAATCGATATTAACCTTATGGATTTTATTTTTTTAAAGATTTAAATTTAAATATATGTATCTTAATTCAAATTTAAATACAAATTACGCAATATATTTATCGCTCGGGGTTAATATTTACTGCTTCAAATGCACGAAATCCTTTTAAATGTGTTCTTTAAGTACGTTGGTTATATCTTAACTAAAGGCAAAAGTCCGCAAGGTATGCGTAATTTCGAATATATGATGAACTAATAGAAAACCATGAAATTTTTAATTTTTCTAATAATAACTTCATTGCCAATATATTGCTAATAGATTCAGGTATAGAACGCTCACAGTACAGCAATAATAATATATTAATACACGTATATTAAACAGGTACATATTACGGACTTTTTCAGTTAATTTTTTTTTTATTTAGTGATATTTACATTCTTTCTTCGTCATTACCATAATTATTTTTTTTCATAATTTAATTTTTATTTTCTGTGCATCTAAAAACAATGAAAAACTTAAATATTACTTTGGAGGATAACGTCCGCATAGGTGGCAAATGATGGCGAAGAGTTTCGGCGAGCTTTTTCAGTCTTTAAACTGATATAGATTGCATTTGTTGTTTTTGGAGTTTCGTAAATTAAGGGAAACTATTAAGAACCTTTGTACCTTTTGTATTGAATTAATTCTGGAATAAGGGATTCGGAAAGTTTTCAGATCTATTGAACGTAACGTGTGGGAACGGCTATATTAAAAGACGAACAGTTAAGGTAATACCTAGGATGAAACAATCGGTTCTTAAAATTCTTAGATGTATTTTTTTTCAGGGAAAAATTTAATTGAGAATTTTAATTTTGGGTATTGGTTAAAAAAAAAATGGAAGCAGTGAAATTCAATTCTAAATTAAGGATTTTCAGTTTGTTCACATTGCGTTTTGCCTTAAACATCTCTAAATACTTCGTTTTAACACATATGCGCAGAATTTTTTAATCGTGCTACCGACAGTTTTGAATGATTTAGTCTTCATGATTTGCAAAAAAATTACAAATAAATGTTGGAATAAATAATGCCAATAATAAAACATCACTAAAATAAAAATTTGCCCATGAAATGTTAATGGTTTAATTAATACGAATAAATATACATTCAAAGATTTTCCTTTAAAATTTTTTACATGCTACTAATATTTAGTGTACGGTCAAAGTGTATCAAAAGGCTTTACTTATCAAAATATTACAGTTTATGTTAATATTTAAACCGAATATTCATATACTTATAAGAAGAATGATCTAAATTTACTTTTTTCCAGATATTCTTTTCACAAAATTATTCTTAAGTCTTGGATTTATGTAGAAGCTTGAAATTCTAAATCTTAAACTTTTAAACTTCAAACTGCGAAAGATTCTTTTTTTCTAAACGAATTACACTGGTGATTTTCCCAAAATAATAATTCGGAATTAATACAATTAACACCTCGTAAAATAACCTTCATTAACACACTCGGTATTTAGTATAACAACGGTAAATATTTCATTTATTTTTGGTTTTTTTTCGGTATGCAGATACATATTATAATGCGGTTGTTTGTTGTTATAACAAATTTTCCAACAGGATTTATTTTATGTATTTTGGCTTCTATTAATAGCGTAAAATTGATGCCCAACAAGTTTTATCTCTTTTCCTTCCCCCGGCTAAAAATATACTCTAATTACGATTTGTGATAAACTGTAATAAGTATTCGTTACATCGCACATTATAATAAATACTGATAATGGTTAAAACTCGATCTTATGAACTTTAAAACTGTGATATAAATCGGAATAAAATATAAATATTCATATTCGTTCTATATACTTTCATATATAATAAAATCTATATATTTCTAACGTTTATCGTCTAATAATTTTTATACATATATACATATAAACTTACTGCAGCGTTGTGTTTGCAATAAGCAGCATAATATGTATATGTATGGAGTACAGTATACATCATCAATAAATATACATTTCTTAACTGTGTATCATTTGAATTATGCATTTGTTGCACACTCAGCCTCATACTTTTAATATACTCCATGCATACACATATTATGTTGTTTATTGCAAACATAATAATGCAGTAAGATTTTTCAGATTATCTTTTATGTGGGCGAATTAATTTATTACTTAAATTTTGATTAAACTATCATCAGTAGCTGTATTATGTGTGTCAAGTTATTTTATTTATTGTATTATGTTATTTCTTGAGAAATATCATGTGGGAGACACCTTAAGGTTCGGCAAATTCATTTTGTGATCGTCATGTCCTCATTTTCGTATCGAATAGGTTAAGACTTACAAAACTGTAATTGGAAGAAGTACCCGAGGGGTCCATCCAGGACCTTCCGCCGTAAATCCCGGATTTAGCCTGCCTGGGAGCACTATTATTCGTGTGCGATTCCGAACAAGGTTTCCTACTTGAATTGTCGCGATGGCTCATGTCTTATCATATCGTGCGCGAACCCGTGCAATGGCCGGTGAGATCTTGACGACGGCACAAACCCCGAAAAGAAAAAATTAAAGGAACGCCGTTCACCGAATGCACACCGCTTACGTGTCAACAATAAACGCTACAGTATCCCCCAATGCAATTTGCACGGAGAGAGAGAAAAATATTTGTACATCACTCTTCGATCAGGCGACCGCATTCAAAATGAAATGTTTGAACATACCGAAGCCAAAATACTATATTTATGTAGTGCTAATGAGTTTTCCTACGTTCATGGTCGTCAGAAACATTTTTTACCGTCTTCATTAAACAGTTCGCCTCAAGTATACATAAAAAAAAGCACGAACTCCGTAATACATCCATTTCTTGGGAGTCGGTTTATTTTCAAATGCGATGAAGTAGTTCGGCTATCGCAGATTTAGCTTTTCCTGGCAGCGAAAATCAGCGAAATGTCAAACGCCGGTCAGGGTAAGTGCCTCATTCATCTTTCATGTGAGAGAAATCTATCAGACGGAACAGATGAACAGACAGAATGGAAATTTAGCAGATTTGCGATCCGCGGACTGAAATAGATTTCTGAAGAAACTAATCCCAAAATAAATGAAAATCTAATTTGGGTTTGTCTTTTCCCGTCAAAAATTTACCTCTTGCAGAATTTTCCGCAACGACGAAGTAATCAAATACAGTAAATTATTTTTATTAGCAATAAAAGCGGTGCGTTAACTTTACAGTTGTAATTATCGCTATTACGTTGCCAGTTTTTTGTTCGATTACGCGGGGTACAGGTTCATTATCGGATCTATGTATTTCACTGGTCGATTTACTCCCGGGAGAGGAGGAGCGACAGGATTTTCCGAGGCGACGCCGTCCCGTGCTGCTGGGCGTTTTCGAAATTCGTCCCTTTGCAAAAACTGAGCAGCTTTTCATTTCTCCAGTAAAAAGAATCATTCACGTTAAGGCAGGATTTTCTGTTTTTCTCCTTTTTTAAACGATCTAAGTCAAGGAATGTCGCTTTCGTTCAGACGCGCGCGTGTTGAACGTGGTTGCATCTCCAGTGATGGACTAGCGGACGTGCAGAGGAACTCGAGGCCGGCAGATCTGGCATAGCGAACACTCACCGAACCGTTTTCCGAGTTTCCCGATTTCCTTTTCCGCACTCTTGGCAGAAGCAGTTTCCGTGTGCGGGTGAGCGAGGTGCCACCTTTTGCGATTCTCGAGAGGGCAACTCCGCCAAAGAGTGTGGTCATCGCCAGTCGAGAGTCGGGTTCGATGGAATTGTTAAAACATATTTTAAATGTGTCTCGTCTTGCCGGATACAGTTCCGGAAGCGATCCATTCCCTGAGATGTCTTTCGAAAACCGAAAACTCACTTGCAAGAAGAAACCGTTTTTGAACAATAACTTGAGAACACTTTGTCTGAGGCCTCACGAGAATTTTCTGAATATTTCGAATTACTCGGGTAAGGCTACGTAAGGAAAAATCTTCATATGTCGCATTTCGGTCTAATTATTTAATTAGTTTTACGTTTATTTTTCAGACTTTGGAATTTCGGACGGAGGAAAACTTACTTTCAATTTGGGACGACATGCCAATGGAAAGGAGAAAATAAATATTTCTTTAGCACTTCGATCTTTAGGTCGAAGGTGGGTTTCAGACACAATGAACTAAAGATAGTGATCGATGTGTATCTGCCTCCACGCCACGGTTACAGGATCGACATCAAAAAACAAAGAAAATCTTTTTAAGTGACGTGAATGAATTTTCATCCGGACAAAGACAACGTAACCGACTTTGCAGAGAGGTTTTTTTTGAATTGTCACAAATTTTGATGTTACAGAGATCTGGCACGAAGAATCAAAAAATAATCCAATGATCCATGTCTCACCATTTTTTAATCACCAGGATAATTAAAGCTTCACAACTATGCATACAAGAAGCGACCTTTTGCTGTGTAGAAATTCTTTTTCAGTCTTTCGCATGAAACTGTCTATTTTCCGAGGGGATGAAAATTTGCCCCGGGTTCATCTCTCACAGGATGAAAAGATGCGAATAAATGGCGTGCAGAGGCTAAGCCATTGGAACTGGAACACTGGAAAATGAGTAAAAGCATCGAATAATCACGTGCTTAGAGGTGATCGATCAAGGGCTGTGACCTGTTTTCGCGTGGTTTCAATCGCCGAAGAGCAGAAGGCAAAGACTGCTGGAATCGCTGGAAAGGAATTTGACATGTTACGGGGACACTGGAGAAAAGTTTATGGTGAAAGGGCCTCCAGGCCAAGCATCGGGAATTTTGAATGCAAGGCGAGTCCATCAATTCCTATCTGCAATCGCCGCAACCGTAAATCTTTTTACTAGATCGTCTGCCTGGGAAACTTTACACGATGAAAAACAACCGAATTTACGTCTAACGCACACTCTCAATTCGAGCCCGGTCGAAAACGAAAAAGAAAAAGAATTTGCCGAAAAGGTTTTGCTCCCGTGACCCAGAGGACTTATCGACTGCTGGAATTGCTTTTGGCAAATGCAAAAAAGCAGACGCCATAACGGCGCCGGCGTCTTTTACTTGGCCAACTTTTTGCTTTTCTCCCGCGAAATCCGCGGCCGCCTTCACGTTTGCACGTTTGAAATATAAAAAAAATTACAAATGTAGGTTTTAAGTCGCTGTAATATAATCCTGGAACTTATGCCCGAAAGACTCGCGAACGAGCTTTCTACACTAAATTAAAGTCGACGCGATCTTATTCCACTTTTTTTTCCTTCAGGAAATCAACTGTCGCAGATAAGCGGTGCCGACAGCGTTTCGTTCCGCTCCCCGGCCTCACCCATGCGTCGTACTGGGCGCAGCACTTGATCGGCGCCGAAAGGGGAAGCGAATCTCGGATTTCCCGATTTTAACTTCGCCTTCGTTGCAAGAGAGAAAAAGGAACGTACCTGTTTTAAAGCTATGGATTTCTCGTTGGAGACACCTTCGATCTCGACCATGGACCTGACGGCGGAAGCCGCCGAGGCTTCCTGGTAGCTGATGTCGGAGGTTTGCACTCTCTTCAGCTCCGATCCGTTCCCGAGAGGTTGGTCCGTACCGAACGAATCCGCCACTAATTTCGTTTTGCTCGCGGAAGTCATTCTTTTCTGTTCGATTTTCACGGTTTCCGTTGTGGAAGTGGTCGTCGACGTGGACGATATGAGGTGATTGGAGTTGACGTTCGACATGTGACCAACACCGTTTGAAATAAGACTGTTCGGCGAAATGTTGCTCACTAGGTTCGGGCTGGACAGCGTGACCGTCCCGGTGACCGGAGGGGGCGTGTCCGGATCGGGAAATGTCACTAAAGGCTCGGTTTTTACATCGCGATTTTCACCGTCAATGTCGCTGCGGTCCAGGTCTTCCATCGAGCTCCTCTTTCGGAAGGCGGACGTGCCCGAGAGATTCTTCATTTCGGATATGCTCGATTTCAACTCCGAGAGATCGGATTTCATCATTTCGCTTACGTGGTGCACCCTCTGGGACGAATGAGATGTCTTGGCTACCCTCGAGGTGCTGGACGTAGTGTTCGTTAGAAGGTGCTGTTGCTAAAAGAGAAAATTTTATATTTGCAAGTGAAATTTTATGCCGAGTTATAATATTTTTTTTTTTTTTTTTTTAAAATTCGCTTAATTTTAAACGTGAATCTGTGATCCTTCGCGTCCTGCAATTCGCAGAGGAAATGAAAGACAAAAATTTGGTTCCGCCAGATAAGGGCACGACTGAAACGCGGCAAATAAGCGCAAATAAGTAGGAAGATTGAGTTGCAGTATCGAAGATATTTCTTAACTTATACATTTGAGTATCTTCCTCATATTTTCGATGTTTTTCGAATCCGTCAACAACAGAACCTTATGCAACAAATGCGGCAATACAGACGTATAAAATATAGCAATTATTTAAACAATATGCGACTTATCAACATTATAATGTTAAAATATCAGCAAAAAATTTGATATTTGTTATGAATATCCTTACTTACTTCAATATTATTTTTCACTTTTATAAAATTCATGATTACAGTGTTACTCACTTTACTTGCACAATAAATATAATTAATAATTCATGATTTGACAAAGTTACTGAGTGCAAACATTTAAGACTGAGAGATAAAATACATGTAGTTATGAGTATATTCTGAAAATTGCAAGAAGTCATGACGACACAATGATCTGCAAACTATTCTACTATTATTTCGTTTTCAATATTTCAGTATTCAAAATTAATTTCATACCAAATGAGATTTTGATTTGCAAGAAAATCCATTCTTTTGCGAAATAATAAAAGTTTTTAAAAAATAAACAACAAGAAACATCGAAAACGTTCGCCCAAGAAAATCTTATTAAATATCAAAATGGCTAAAAAGTAATAATATGAGTATAATAACTCTTAAATTCGTTTCAATTTTGCGTAAACTAAAACTGACATTTGCGGTAAAATAAGACGCATTTATATAAAACCTTCGTTATGCAATGATATAATTTTTGTATAATTATAATAATAATAGTAATAATAAATATTATATCTGCAATCGTAAAAAAAGGCAGTTAAGCTACGCCCTAATAATGGAATGAAATATTATAAAATTAACTCTCAGATTTATTAAATTTAGTAAATTTATTAATATCTTATATATAAAGAAATTTTTGTCATTGTAAGGCCACTTTTTGGAAGGTTAAATTATAGGTTACTCTAAATGTAAGAAAATTAATATTCTAAAGTATGATATTTCAATTGAAAAATTAACAAAAGCAAAGATTTAAAATATTTCTATCTCTTTAATATTATGTCTCTATTCCTATTTTTCTTTTACACTGCAAATTATTATTATTTTCATGAGTAAATTGTAAAGAAGTCATATTAAATGCTAGGTATAAAACAAATATGCAAACAGGATAATAATTTATTGCATTAGTTAATGAATAACAATATTCTAATATTAAAAGCAAAACTATATTGTGACAGTCAAAACTTATCTGATATCATATATTAATATGAAACGCGGCAAATGAATTTAATGAAAAAATTAAATGATCAAATTATAATGTCGTGTAATTCATGTTATAGTATTTATATGTAACATTTGAACGAATCTTTTACTGTTATGGAAGCGTAATTCAATTTTTTGATATATTTGATGTTACATTCATTTTAATGATTAATTAGTACAAAATTGTCCTAATTACATAACAAACGTCTTACAAAATACATTATTAGACATTCGTAAAAAAAGACGGATTGATATTCCACATTATTTTTATCGTTTATCAAATTTTTAACAATTTCTGCAGAAAAACATTAATTTTATGATGGGTTGAACGTGCTAAATGTTTAATGTCATGAAAAAGGAAAATGCACGGATCGACCCCGTCAGAAAATCAATCTCGCGTCTGCTCGGTTACGATTACCTCTGCTCAAAGGGTGGAGAAACTTTCGAAAAAAGAACTTGGAAGGCGTTTTGTACCTGAGATGATATGGAGCCGCTCGAGACCTGAGGTCTGCCCAGATTCTTTATAACTGCCGCCATTTCCTCCTTGTCTGAACCCCGCGGGAAATCGGTCATCTAAAAGAAAAACGGAAATTTACGTTGGTAACTGAAGTTCGGGGAGCACCTCGAGCCTCGCCTGGTGGAAAATTCCACTTTCGGAAGAGAAAAAGAACTGAAAATGTCCGGAGCTCGGAATTTGGGATTCTTGTCGCGCAGGCGGAAGTTCATCCCGTGCCAAATCGAATTGTACAACGCACGAATTCGGCTTTCCACCAAGCCGAAGTATCTCGGGTCCAGAGGGTAACGCGTGCGGCAGTTGGGTCTCTCGCCGTGTTACGAAGTTTCGCGTTTCGCGTTTTAGAAACGAAAAATCATGCGCTTGCATCAGAAACGTGTTCGGGTAATTTTTGCGATGAGAACTCCAAATGTGAAATTTAACTTCATCCCGAATACCCTTTTGACGAAACCTTAATTTCGGTAATAAGACATTTATACGGAAAAAGAAAATATGACTGACAATCTTCGTTTGCTATTCTAATAAATGTTATTTAATTTTAAATGTTAAATGTATAAATAATGCGAAACAAAAGAAAAATTTCCTTCGCACAATCGTTTGGAACGGCATTTTAGCAAAATTTGAAATGAAAAAATTTATATAATATATGAGAAGCAAAAAATAATGTAAGAAATTTTTAAAATGCGGGTATATAATCCCGAAGTAGAAGTTCGAGCGCCTTTTTTTTTTTTGTTATACCAAATTTATTTTCGCGAAGAGAAGTAAAAGCATGCGAGTGTGTGCCACATATTTTGATAGTGAGCGGATTTGAGGAGTTTGAGTTATTTGGTTATCAAGAGGAGAAAATATCCGGGACCGGAGAGAAACGGAATCTTAAACTTAAAGGTCACTGAAAATATCTTTTATTTTTAGATGTAAAAATCTCATTCAGGTACTGAATATTAAAAATGTTAAGTTGCAAAAAATGGAAAAATTCTAATTCTGAAAAACCATCGTGTTCTGGAAGTTTATTTGTCCAGGCCACGCCCATCTGTTGAAAAATCTTACGGAAAAAGGTCAATGAATTTATTTTGTTTATATGAATAAATTTTCGGTAAACAAAAGCCAAGAGTTTTCGATCATCTGATTGGTCAATTCCCGATGTTTTCCATTGTGGAGGAGTGACCTTGATTTGGGCCGCGACGATGGCCTTGGGCCCACGTGGCCTCGCATCAAATGTTTGCCGCGCGCTGCCGGCGATTTCGGTTTTCCTTTTCCGCGCGACCGCGGGAAAGGCTGAAGCGCATCGGATGTGTTCTATTTCCTCCCGCGTTAGCGGACAACTCGAAGCGCTGCGCTTCGTCCGGCGATCCGCGGAACGAGCATTCCCCTTCGGTGGTGCGATTGCGACAGCTTTTTTCTCCCTGCCGGACGTCGCAACGGTAAAGCCGACGTGCTCTGTGACGTCAGACCGTTCCGTGCTCGAGGAAGCGCCCGCGGCAAACGGGAAGCAGAAGACGCTCGCGGGGAAAAAAAATGAGTCCGCACTCCACCCACTCCACCTGCAACGCTGTCAAAGCGCGCGGGGGGAGGGGGGGGGGAAAGAGGCAAAATCAATTCCTCTTTGATTTACCTTAGCAGAAGTGGCAGCAGAGAAAGGCGAATCTCGTTGCCCGAAGCGTTTGTTCGCTATGTCCAATTCTCCATTTATGGAGAAATTCTCCCGAAATCAATGCGCCCACCCGGGGCTGTTTTTACGTACGCAAGAAAGAATCGTAAAATTAAAATATCGAGATTATTACAAATCGCATGACCAATTTTTTAATTGCAAGCCGAAATTTGTAAATATTTCGATGTCGAAAACCGCGAATGCGTCCAAGCGGACAATCGCTCCGTGAGAATGTCGCACAGGCACGGACTGAAAGGGATGAAAGTTTTTGCCATTTTTAATTTAATATTATTCGCGTCATGAAAACATGATGAAAGCTGAGATGAAAAAGAATGGTCAAATCAAGGTGCGAGGCCCCCTTGAAAATGTTTAATGGCGGAACTTATTAACATAAAAAGTTAAGACAGAAGTGGAGAACGTTCAGTATGTCGGTACATTGAATAAATTATAAGTCTGGATGTCAGTCGAGCGAGAGGGCCCTTTCCAACTGCCGTCCGGCTGGAAAATGAAAGATCTGCTCGCTTGCATTATCACCCGCGGAATTTTCCCGAAATAATTATCATTTCGAAAATCGAAACCCGGGCACTCGGGGGATCCGCTTCGGGCCCCCCGCGTCACGGGGATCGCACGGAGCCCGTTTGGGTGCTCCACGCCGTGAAGCGTGGCGAGATTCAATCGGAATTCTCTCGATTCCGGCTCCATTCATTCGACTGGTAAGGCCGCGGATCTGCGTCTCCTTCCGCGAGAGAAGTGGGAAACTGCATCCAGTCCTCCCACGTGCATCGTTGCCACGTGTCGCGTTCATTCATTAAGGGCCCTCTATCCTTAGATTCGTGAGGCTTTCCCCCTTCCGTTCCCCCCGCGCAAAATGGGGGAGCGCGACGCCGGTCCGGAGCGAAAAAGAACACGGAGGCTTGGGGAATCCCCGGAGGGGGGGGGAGGGGGCTTCGCCGGGCGCCTCCTTCGTCCTACCACGTTTACGAAACAGCTCGCTATAAAATGCCCCGTTTGTCACCGCCCTCTCGACTTTTGCGCGAACGGTTTGGTCGGCTGATTCGAGAGGATTCCCGGAGAATGGCGGAAGCTAACCGAGTGAGTTTCCTCCTCGCCTCGAGGCTCGAACCCCTTTCCCGCCGAATTTCGGTAGCGCGAATGATTTCTTGATTAAAGAATCTTACGAAACGCATTTCGAGGGGACCAAAGACGCGCGGAGACCGCGAAAAAGGTGGCGGCTTCGCTTTAACAAAAAAAAATGTAATCCATTAATCCGTGATGGCCTCCGCACGGGATTCAATCTCTTAATTTTCTTTTGTCCCCTTTAAATACTTAATACCTTTTCGAGTTGACTAGCAAAATTCGGCCGACGTCGTGCAAAAAAAAAAAATTCTCGTTACTAATGGCGGGCAGCGCCGTTCGTCGCTGCCTCTGCTCTTCTTCGTTAAAAGGCCCGATGAGGGTTTCCTTATCTGCTGCCACGACAAAAAGAAGCGAACTGCGGAGGGCGCACGAACGCGGCGATCGAAATCCGGAAGACGTTTCATCGTCGATCGCCGTTTTCTCTCCTTTTTTTTGGAATTTTCAATTTTTTTTCGAGCCCCTAGGAATTTTCTATGAAGCGAGAGCCTAGGAATGCGAAGCGAGAGCGTTGAAGATGGCGGATGCTTTAACTGACGGACCGGTTTTGCAACGGTTCGCGATCTGCAGGGAATTCAAACTCGTTTGCCGTCGGAAAAATAATTTCTTCGCTTCGAGAGGAAGGTTTCGTTCCCGGCTGTCACAGTTCTTCCTTCACATCAGATTAAATTTACGCGTTGAACAATTATTTAACGTGGAGCCGGTGTCATTAGGGCATTTCACAAGGACGACGGCTTATTCATATAATTTGAAAGGTTTTCTTTAAATACATCTGCGTTGCGTCCCGAAACGGTGTATAAGTGAATCACGAAACATTACAAGCGGATATCGGAGGACCGCGCAGTAATGGACGGTTCACGAACGGCTTTTCGCCGTGCTGGAGAATATTTCATTCGACGGGGGAGGCTTTTCGCATTCCGAAGAAAATACATTTTCCCGCAGGAAAAATCGGACCAAAAGATGGTGCGCGAACCCGGGCGTTTATTTATCGGTTTTCATCATGTTACCACGTCGATGACTGACGACTGCCTCAAGGCCGGCGTCTGAAAATGTTGAGTGGATGTCGGACCTACTACGCATTCCCATTTGCTCGCTAAGGTACGACGCGGAAAGCCACCGGATGCAAACTCCGTTCGGGACCGGTCCGCACGAAATGCGGGACACTCGCGCGCCGAGAAAAGGATCACCAAAAGCCGGTTCGGGTGTAATTACGGAGCAACGTGCTCCGGACCGAACCGGCGAAATGTTTGGGGAGGATGCACCGCGTCCTCCCCCGTCGGGTCGACGTCCGACGGGGACCGAAAATACCTGCAGTAACTCACCACAAGGCTGAAGGCGCAGAAAGTGACATCC
>JAOWBB010013844.1:0-55180 GCA_028565995.1 Ricinus marginatus
GTAACCAAATTTACGGTTTCTCTCAGCATGTGCTGCAGTTTTGATGCATAAGTTAAACACTTTTTAATTCTTTTTACCTTTTATGCAACTAATTTTTTTTATTGTCTGTGTCCGTATATTTGGGGCATCGTAGAGAAAATATTTCGACTTTTCGTTTCTGTAAGTGTGTACGCCATATTGAAAGTTGGTGCGCCTGGGTTTTTGTGCGAAACTGAAATGGCACATCTGAATGATGATGTTTTACCGCACATCAACAAATTTTTAATTTTGTAATGTTTTAAAAATGATGAACTTCATCCTCGTCCCATAAAGTTAACCCACTCGCGAATCAAAACCGCATGGATTACTGTTCATGTATCGCAAAGTTTTTTTCCTCGGGTACTGAGTGAATAATTATTTTCAACGGTTGATTTTGGGTATTTACTGTCGGAAGTCACGAAATTACTTTGGACGTTTTTGGGGCTTTAGATCGCATTTCTGCTACATGTAGTTTCTTACTTAAAAGATTAAACGTAATTTTACTTCTTGTTTTTCCGGTATCTTCATTTAATATCCCACGAAATGATATGAACCAGTGGCCCGTAACAGGAAGCTGCTGGAGAACCTTTGTTCTCGCAAAATACCCACCATTTATACTTATTGGATTCTTTCAAATGTTGTTTTGCTATTTGCAATATTCCTTTCTCGGTTTTCATGATAATGAACAATTTTGCCGATTTCTATTTTTTTTTCAATATTGCTTTGTCGAAATGTAGTGACTATGTTTGTAGATGCAGATTCCAGAAATTTTAAAGCTCCACTTTTGGTTCTTCAAATAAGTATTACCTTCGAAGTGGAATTCCTTTAAAACTTGATGAAACGAACGGATTTCTCAAGAAACGTTCGAAGCTGTGATTAACGCTGACTTTCATTATTTTCAGGTTCTTTTTCTCTCGAAAAAGGGCAGATCTTTTATTACGGCATCTCGTTTTTCAATATGAAAATGCTGACCCACTACCCGGCCATCGACTTTCAAAATAAATGTTTCGATTTTAAAAATTTATGCGAATCTTAATTTTCATAATAACGCTACGTAATGTGGATAAAATAAAATATCAAAGCAAATGTCGACTGAATAAACTGCATTAATGAAGAGCTATGGGAAGAAGCTTCACAAGAAATTTAAGAGCATGCCAAAGCTTTCGTATGCCCCAGCGTTATGAATTTTTAATCCCTGTCGAGCGGTAACCCCTATGATATTTCCAAGTTCAAATATTCGTTACTTGGGTCTCGCAAATTGGTCTGAGAGAAGTTACCTATATTAAAAAAGTGTTTTCATGTGCATTTTCCTGATGTGTCTGCAATTGCGTTGGCTTTGTGGGAGGTTAATCCGCCACGTGTCACGCATCCGCTGTCACGCCAATGTCACGCTCTTTGTCACGAAAATCGCCGGTAAGGTGCCAAAAGTGTCGAAATTAAAATCGTATTAAATAAACACAGGCCGGGGCCAGAGAACTCGCTGTGGGAAATTCCACACTTTTGTTAAGTTTTACCTTCCCAGAAAAAAAAAAAAAAAAAAAAAAAAAAAAAAGGCAAAAAAATTTCGGCGTTGGAGATTCCGACCACCGGAATCCGACCGTGCATCCAGCCAACTAAGGAACCTCCTGAAGGAAAAGAAAGCGCACTTTGTACGGGAAAATTTCGGGCTTTCCCGCACGATGGGATAAGCGGCTCGATCAGTGGAAGCTTTCAAAGGTGAATCAGGGCTTTCCTTTTACATGCTGCTTCCTTTTCCTGTGTTCTCAGAGGTTGGCCCCGAGAGACGAATTATTAATTGATTGGACGGGTGAAGTCGAAGGAAAACTGTCGCGTGATCGAACCGGGAAATTAGCGACATTCACGTAACCATTCAAAAGAAAATCAAAAGTTGAAAGCTTTTGAGGTTTGCAAAGAATTTTACATTTAGATTGTAGTTTTTCGCCCTCATGGGGGCAACAATTGGATTTGCTCCCAGGTTCCTTTTGGTTCCAGACGAAAGAAGTCGCTTCGCAGTCCCGCCGCGGCGGGGCTTCGGACACCACAGAAATTTGGACGTGCTCGAGAAGAGGATCGCTAATTGATGTGTCGTTTGTCGCAGCCGATCGCCTAACCGCACGACGTCGGATATGCGACAGAGAGGATGATCCTTTTACTTTCGATCCTGCGGGATAAATGGCTGATGCGGGTGAGCGAAAAGGCAAAAAAGAACAGGGAGAAGAAACCGAAGAATCCAGCACTCAATCAGTTGTCACGTTTCGAAGGAAAGGAGTGATAAAAAGACGTCCGAAGAACGGTTTTCCTGGCACTCCATCACGGCAAACTCAATTAATCAATCCTGTGTTCCTTGTTTGGTTTTTTATGCTGCTTCTCCTTTCCTTCCGTCCCGTCGATCCCACTCGGAAATTATTTCTCGATCGAAGTTTGTTCCGGGAGCTCGATGGCAAAAGGTTTCGGAAAAAATCGAAATTTGACCATCCGGAAGGGTGGCGAAACGCTGAAAAATTTCGGCTTCGTTCCTCGTTCGTCGGGAAAGGCAGAAAAACACTTACCGATGACGGTGAGGTTAACTTTTTGAATTCGGGTTGGCGAATTCCGGAAATCCACTCGACATCGGTAGACGCCCTCGTCGCTCAACTGGAGATTATCTATGACAAGTTCTGCCGGCGTTGGGGCCGTGCGGAAAAATGCCCTCGTGTCGAAGTGCTCTGGGGACGACCAAATTTTTGCGTTCCCGAACATTCTGTTGCGAACGTCGAAGCTGAAAAGACGCGATATGAAAAATTAGGAGAACTCTCTTTTGCTGCAACCGAAAATTTAAATCCAGGCACGAGTAAGTGCAATTAATTTCGCTTGAAGTTCATTTCGAAATCCACGAGCTCCTTGACATCAAGAATTCAAATGGTTCGCGATTCTTTCAAGTGTCCCGTTTGTCGTCAAACAATGCTCGAAGCATAGGTGAAAATCAAACGGGGGAGAGTGATTATGAAT
The DNA here is from genome assembly GCA_028565995.1 of Ricinus marginatus. Taxonomy (NCBI): domain Eukaryota; kingdom Metazoa; phylum Arthropoda; class Insecta; order Psocodea; family Ricinidae; genus Ricinus; species Ricinus marginatus. The sequence goes on from JAOWBB010013844.1 coordinate 3,007, forward strand.
GGCATAAACATTCGACAATATAATTATCCTGGAGGCATATGAGATTTTCAGTTGGCAATACGTCGGCTGAAGTTATCGAGTGTAACGTTTGCGAAGAGAAGGAAAGGAACCCAAGAGGATCGGCGAAAGGACGGCTCCGGATGAATTTGAACCTGCTTGGGGCAGGGCTCCGGCGAGGCTTCTGCTTAGGTTTCTGTCGGGCCGTCAGGATGACTTCGCCGCAAACCAATCGGTTTGGGTTCGAATGACCCGAAAGAAATTTTAGTTGGGCGTTCCATTGAAAATTCCTTCACAGCAGGCATTTCGCATCCAGGGAATCTGCAGAGGAGCCGCTGAATAAGATGGTTGCATGGAAATTTCGCTTTTGCCCGAACGTTTCATTATTTTCATGGTTAAAATCTGAAATTCACTAATTAAAATGTAATTCAAACACTTTTTCTCAAAAATTCAGCATCTCAATTTGCACTGTCTTGAGCGATCTCTCTTCGAACAAACAAAAAACTTAACGTTGATGCTGCAGCTTTATTTATTACAATATACCACGACACTGTATGAAAAAAGGGAAATTCAATTTCGATATTGCTTTCCTTTTAAAATCATTATTTGAAAATTTTCCCTTATTCGCTTTGTCAGTGGGAGTAAAAAGGCCCCGGGACCTTTTTTATATAATTATTAATGGGCATGATTCGTTTTTTTCCTGAAATGTTCTTTTCTACCTATAATGTCGATCGAAGCGGAAAATGGAAAAATATACTACATCTAAACTTTAATCATTTCATGGAGGTATGTGCAATTCGAGAAATGATATTAGCATGCCTGCACGTCGTGGAAGATCTTATTTCCCGATGAAAAATGAAAAAAATATACATTAAACTTGGTTGATCCGCAGATTTTTTGGTTAAACCCCGATAATATTTCTCGTTAATGTTGAATTCGCAAGTGTTTAATTGTCTTTTAAGTGAAAAATGTTGAAAGTGAAGAATTTTTTATTCTCGGACTTTTCAAATTTCAATTTCATCTGTTTCCCAGCAGCCAAGTACCCTCGTTATAATTATGATGCAGATTCCTCGAGGGGGTGGAAGTTGCGAAAGGGATGACGAACCGCCCTGTTAATGACTGGGAAAAAATTTCTAATTAGAGCTTTTTACGTTAATTTCCATAAAATTCAACATCATTGATGCTTCATTAAAGGACATTAAACCCGACAGAGTTGCTTTGCGTCCCAGTCGAACTTTTTGCCCTCGTTTGGTGTCAAAGACGGAGTTTAAATTAAGAGCTAAAAGATTTTTTGGAATTATCTTCGGAGCAAAAGATCAAAATTGCTCGGAGTAATTTATTTTTTATGGAAAAGAAAATAACGTTAGTAAAAAAGGGCAGAAAAGGGCATAAAGCCATTTGAATAGACCGCAAAGCGACAGCGATTCATGACGAAGGATAATCAATCAATGCAGTATTTAAAATGATGACTGTGCAGAATGAATTGTCCTTTAAATATTCATAATCAGCGATATAAACTGCTAACTTCAGTCATTGGGGCGTTATCATTTTCGGAAATTTTTCAACCGGCAATTTTCAGCTAAAAGCTGAATCCGGACCAACCTGTGGCCATACCGGGCAGAAAACACCGACTCTGAAGCTCGATCAAAAGCCTTAGCAAAGAACCTTCGCAGCTATGGCTTCGGACTCTTTTAAACCAGTGCAAAAGTTATCCTCCTTTACCAGATACTTGTAAGCTGGACCTTTAACTGAGGCTGAGAGCTCACGTCAATTTTCCCTTTTTCCACGAGTCACGGGAAATGTCAGATAATCAAAATTTAAAGAAGACACGAATTAACAATGTCCTGAAAAAAAAAAAAAATAGAAGGAAACTGGAGCGTTATATTTATTGAACAGCTTACTTTTGGAGAAGTGTTTCGGTAGGGTTGACGTTCAGCATTCGTTTTCCATTTCGAACTTTGGAAAATGCTTTTCGTTCACTTATCGAACATGGTGGAGAGAAATCCCACGGCGCTGCTGAATAATACACAATATTCAGACGCAAATAATTAAAGACATTAAGACAATTTACACATTGGGTTTTTAATGGTGTTAAAGTTTAGATTTTTTTTTTAGAAATACTTCAAAAAAGTTTTTTACGACTTCTTAAAAATATGGAATTGCCCTTGGTTATTTGCAGTTCGGTTTCTGGCGCAAGCACACGAGGCGTGCCGGGATCGGCAAGCTATCGAAATGTACCTGATGAAGAGAGTTATCCAGGGGTAAAGTAGGAAAAGCTGAGCTTGGGAATCCCGAAAAGGTCTGCGACAAATTTATTGTGGAGATGAATTATGAACGCAGTTAATTTTGAAGATTTTGAATAAGAACCGGGGTTAGATGCCGTATCACTGCTCGGAACGTCATTTTATCTTTTAGTAATATGTAGGGATGATCGAAAATCTTAAGCCAAGGCAGAAAAGTTTGAGGTGTTGGAATAAAGGAGACTGATGGAGCCAGAAATCCTTTGAGCTGTCCTTTAGGCAGCGTCACCTTATCCATTTTTGCCAATCCTTTTCCGATTTGGGAAAGATTTCCTCTCTCATTTCTGACAAAATCTTCGACGAATCGAAAGGTGAGCGATAGATGAATAAATCTATCAATTTATCATTCTATGAAAGATTCCTCGGCCGTTTCCCCGGTATCGATTTCATCAATGGAAAGTGAGTGACGAATGTCCCGCAGCGGAACTTCTGTCGTCAATCCGCCGGAAGAAGGCCCTCCATTCCCTGCCGGGGACTTATTCACGACGCGGATTTCATTAAGGATTCGTAATTAAATGCAAGAAGTTAAACGGAAATTTTTATTGATTCCATCGTAAGGGTTTTCTCCAGGTTATGTGTTGGCCGTAACATATTCGGGTTTTGCATTATTCCGAAAGGCTTCCCATTTAACCGTCGTCCGTTGGATAACTATGTGGATAAACCTGGCATTGTCATGTTTTAGGAAAATTGCCTCAATTGTAAGTCTGGAAAAGCAAAAAGCTAATGTCGTTCTTGATTGTCAAGGGCCGCTTCCGCTTCCGCATTACGATTTTATGGCGATGGAATCTAAGGCTCCCAAGCGAATAGAAAAAGGATTTATGTCTCTCCGAAAATAAGAGTCTTCGCATTTGGACAACGACTCAGGTGAAAATTTTTTTCATTGTGAAAATGAAAGGAATTCGCTCCAGAAAGGATTCGAAAGGTTGCAATCCTGGCCACCGATGCAGGGTTTCTCAAATTAAAAAGAAAAATTCAGCAACACCTAAGGATATTGCGAATAATAAATATGAAATTTAGGGGCAAAACATCGTACTCTGATATTGCGCTCCTAAATTGCGACGATATAGCCGCATTATATAATTTACAAATTCTACGTATCGTGAATAGTCAGTTACGGAACTCGTTTAGTTTAATGAGTAAATAATTCCTGGCTCAGCAATTAAAACGCAGAAAATTTTTGAAATAAAATTATATAAAATTTACTCGATGTAAGTGGAGCTTTTATTTTAATTGCATCAGGAAAAATTTTTAACTCCTTCCACGATAAACGAGCGAACTTCATAAAAACAATATCAGCTGCGAGAGCTGTCTTTGGCGATGATATACGGATAACAGCTATGATTGTGACATTCGCACTCTAAAGACTCTAGATGTAATTAGTAAACCTTCTCCGAAGATGTATTTTAACAAGAATATTTAAAACTTTTCAGAGGTTGAATAATTAACCATTCAGGGAAAATTAAATATTTCAAATCCCGAAAACTTATTCGAAGAAGATACAGAAGAAGAAATTGGATCTGGAAAAGAGGATGTCCTAGTGGAGAAAAAAAAAAAAACAAAAAAACCGGATTACAAAATTTAAGCAAACAGTAAAATAAAGATTGCTTTTGGATGATATGTGACTTTCAAACGTGTAAATTAACAGTGAACGCGATGCAGTTCGCTACAAAAATATTATTTATTTTACCGAGAAAGTAGGAGACATTTGTTTTGGGCACTGGCACGAGGCGAATGAGGGAATAATTACATTTCTGCTAGAAGCTTTCAACCCTAAGAACATGTATTTCGTACGTATATAAAATTTTACAAGTCAAACGGGACTTAACGTTGACGTTATTTATTTACGATTTTATGATATTTATCGAACACAATAAGGAAACGCGTACTAATGTATTTTGCTCTGACAAAGGCCGAAACTCGTAATTCAGAATGATGATTAGAAGATGTCATTTTCGTTGCCGTGCTCATGTGAAATATCTTATCTGGCGCAATGAAAAATTAAAAAAAAAAAAAAAGGCAAAGTACAGATTATACTTTAATTAGTACAACTCTTACAACGGAGCCTCTCGTTGAAAATGGTTCTTTTACCGACGGTGAAAAGGTGGATTTAAAAACGAGAAAAAGATTTTTAGTACTTCGGCTTTATTATTGTTAAGACGAATTTTTTTTATCCCTGCTGGTTAACAATTTGTTAATAAAAAATTTATGAAAGTATAAATGAGGAAAAGATTAAGTGTTTGCTAATCATAAAGCTACCTAGAGCCGTTCCTGAAATTTTAATTTGTACACCGCTTATCGAGCTATAATTCACGCACGAGGTTTAAATCTCTATATAAGCTACAACTGCAGCTTCGGGAGCATACTAAGGAGGCAAGACGAGATGGGTTTGTAAACAACGGATGCTACACAAAGTTTTCGATTATTTTTAAGAGACGTTATTGAGTATTCACTCACTCAGTTTCCCAACAAGTGCTTTTCGGGATTTTCATTGAAAGGGAAAAATGTTTATCTGCTCCCGTATATATCCACGGAAAAGTTCCATTTAACTTTTTATTCCGTTTCAGGCATGCGATAAGGTCTGATTGATGGTTTCTGGATCAAGATTAACCGATCGCGATTGCTTTCCGGGGAGAGGAGGCCGGGAATAAGAAGAAAACAAAAGATATAATGAGATAGATTTTTAAGGAGATATATATATATATATATTTAGAGGGAAAATGGTATATTTTCGGAAATAAGATAGGAGTGCAGCTATCTTGGAAGCTGTGTTTTGGGGAAAAATCTTGAAAACAAATCGGATGAATTCTTTCTCAAAGTGATACACAATGGCATTCACGTCGAAGTTGTTTATGCTACGGGTGAGTTGATTTCTGCGACATTATTATAAGGTCTAACCCGAAAAAGGCGAGCTTGATACGAAAATCCCAAGTATTTTTTATCAGATTTTCTTTGGCTTACCTTTGGGTCCTAATGTGCTCGCCAAAAAAAGGTTTCCCGAAGTAGATTTTCCAGACTTCGATAATTGCTGGAGAATTTCATCATTGCAATGATTTCCGGGATAAACAGTATGAAAGGATGATATAAAATGAGAAAAGATCAAAAGAAAAGAAGATAATAAAGGTTTTTTTTTTTTTCAGTGGGTAAGAAAGCTGCAGCGGTGAAATTTCATATTTAGACATTCACGGGCGGGGCGAAAGGAATATTCAAAGGAGAGGAGAGCCAGGAAAAGCTTATTTCCATTTTTCCATTTTCCTTTTTCATATTATTTATACCAGGCGTTGATTGCTGCGTTGATTACCAAATGCAATACAGTTAATATTTATTTTCTCCGGCAACGGAAACAAAACTTATCTCGTAATTTATTTCCTTTTATGTTGTACAAACAACTTGTCACTTTTAGCCAGGCAGAAGGAAATAGCTGAAATCAAAGTGGAAGAATATGCCTGGAGCCATGTACCCAAAGTTCATAAACTATTGATTATTATCTAAAATCCCTCGGCCATTATTTATAGTGACAACTTGCTTTTGTTCATATTGTGTGGTCAGCCATTCAAAAGAATATTTTTACCTCCGTCACAGCATCTGATACTTTAGCATCATCAAGAAGGTTTTATCGTACTAATAATCATTATTGCTTCCAGAAATTGTATTATGAGAGGTCAAGAAAAGCTCTAACCTTATGAAAAGTTTCTTTAGGTGTAAAAAATGAAAAGAAAGGAAAATCTTTGAGGCTAAAATAATGATTCTTCGCTTTATTTGTATTGAATTCCTCGTCAAAAGGGAGCTAAAAACGATATTTTCCATAAAGACTAATAACTACGGAAAAAAAAATAATCTGTTCTTCTTGAAAGCGGAATTCCAGAATTGTAGGCAGATTTGTGTGTACCAGTTTTGGACACTGAGAGAAGCCTTCAGGTTGTTGGATGTTCGGCAGATAATCAATTTTTTTTTTTTTTATCGCATCTAAAAGTAAATAATTTATATTTTTAAATGCATTATTTAGAGGCGACTATCGTTTAAGCCATGCTTTTTCATACATGATGCGATTCGGGACTAAACCTTTAAAAAAACCACTCGAGAGGAAATTTTATTCATCTTTTAAGGAGTTTTTTACTTTCGTGCTAATCTTAAATTAATATTAATCCTTTCGCCTCATAGTTTTGCACGTTTTCAGTTTCTCTTTGATTCTGAGTCCATAAACGGTTTACGAGACTATTATTTATAATTTCTTTATTTCAGACTCTAATAAAATAATTCAGAGCTTCTTAACGTTTTATAATCAATTGGAATTAAAAAGATCTGAGAGAATTATTAATCTGTGAATGTTGCCGAATTGCCACAATCTGAATATGAAGCATTCTTTTATCAAAACTAGCTTGCAAAAGTTTTCTTCGGACGTGGAGAGCTCTCTTAAAATACAATATATATTTAACATTATTCGACAATTCGATATTTGAAAATCAAATATTCAATCCTTATCAAATCAATTTCATTTTTTACAATCTAAAAAGTTTTATAAAATTTCAATACATTTATTCGAAGTAAATTTAATTTCGGTATTGTTCGGAAAGTTTTAATTGATGTGGATCATGACAGAAAGAGAATATAGGTTACATAAACTTATCTTTATGCTGTAATGCATTTTGTTATTGGTCATAAGAAGGAACAAAAATTGCTTTAATTGTGAAATTAACTGATTATGACCGTAACTAAGAACATTTTATTCTTTCCCCTAAAGTTTTTTTAAAGAAAGAGCCTTAAAGGAGAACATCGAACAATATAGCTTCAACTCGGGAGCGAAGAAGGCAAATACCAATATAAAAAATATAAAGATCTGGGTTTTTAAAGGAAGGATACTATCACAACTATTAAATGTTTCGAACAGCAAAGCTCTCGCTTTCTTTTTCGAAGATGTATGAATTTTTTCTGGAGAGACGTGAATCCTTTAATTTTTGCTTTGCATTAAGATTCCATCTTTCGGCAGCTTCTCTCTGGGGAAAAACAAAGACATCATTTGGATTATATTCCGAACAAATTGAATTTGCACCTCTTTTGTCGTCACTGATATAAGCGAACATTGTTAATCCGAGGATTATTTCAAATAGTTTTGGCGACAACAAGAAACATGTTCAAGTCCATTAACAGAAACTAAGCAACGCTACGATTGATATTACTAAATTACTAAACCAGCATTTACGAAAGTTGGGTTTCTTCAAAAAAAAAAAAAAAAACAGCCAATCAGGACTAAATGTTTGATCTTAATAAGCAATAGTTACCAAAGTGTTAAATGACGGGCTATCTCTTCAACTTATCCAAGTTTCATTTTTGAACAAGGAGAATTCTACTGGGATTGAAATTTAAATGATGAAATTAGCTGTTTCATTATTGAAATTGTGGAATGGTAAATAGACCCGCATATATATATTTTACAGGGTGCCTCATATATTTTACTGTCCGCGGGTTGTTTTTAGTGTTTAAAAGTGGATTGGTTTGCAATACGATGATGCGGGATTTGAATCATATGTTAAAATTGGGCAGAACATATAACGATGACTTGAATGCTACCCTCCAAATCCTTTGAGGATTTTAAAGGTTTTTATCCTGTTGTAGCTGTTGATGTGTCTCGGCCTTATTTCTCTCTGTCCTTAGAGAGAGGTGTTCTCGAAGTTGAATGTGTTTCCTCAAAAGTTAAATTTCTCTGCCGATCATTTAAACAAGCAATTTTCATATCATCGCAAACTTCAAAAATAGAATATAAATTTTTTTTTTCTCTCATTAATATTACCGAAAAGTGAAAGCGTTTTAAAATATACTTTGATCCACAGTTATTCAAATTTTTTTTGGAGTAAAAAATAAATTCAAACTAACGAAAGTAAACGAAGTTATATTATTAATATAATAAAGAATGCGAAATGAATAAGTCTGAAATGAAATTATAATGGAAAAGGCAAATTTCCAGAAAATCAAAGAAAAACTTTATGGAAAAAACGGGGGAGGATTTTCGGAAGCCATTGAATTCCGCACAATAATATATCAGAGAAGATTTAAAAAATTAATATTAACACAATTGTACAGAATTAGAAAGGCAAAAAAATTTTCGCGATCGCGTTGGAAAATTGTTGAAGAGGAAAATTTCTCGGTTTCGATATGAGAAAACCTTATTCCGCAGCCATCCAATAAGCTGAAGAATTCGCTGATGAACCGAGGAATTTTCATTTGCAATTTACCTAGGAACAGAATGGGAACGCCGACATAGAAATGGATCGTTTTGAAGAACTTCACGAGGAGGACAGCACAGGAAAAGAATGCGGAAAGTTTAAGCTATACTGAAACAGCCTGGATCGCTCGGGTACTTGAACGGCGCGATTTAGGTGCAGTTTCCGATTTGATGAGCGGAACCGCGGGATCGAATTTTACGAGCCATCTCCCGAAAATTCCACTGCAGCTTCCAGTTCAACGGAGCGAGTGCTTTTTCCCAGTGAAAAAAACTTCGGCGCAAAGATGCCAGTTGATCAGAAAACCCTTCAAATCAATCTCCGGTTAACGTTGCTGCAGTGCGCGAATTACATCTGACGAATTGCGCTGCGGCGGCACTTGGATTTTCGAACGGTGAGAGGATGCCGGTCGGAGATTCGAAAAAATTGAGTGAGCCGAAAAAACTGGAAAAGCTGGAAAATCGCATGGATCCTTTTCGCTCGGTGTTTTGCCTTCTAATCTACCGATGCATTGGTTTTTTTTTTTTTTTAAATTGTCGCGAAGCTGTTTTACCGGGTATGCGAATCGTTTGCTACCTGTAAAGAGGCTCTCCATCCGCTGCTTTAAACCAAAGAACCATGGCCACCACATCGTTTGGATCCGGGCTACTTATGCTGCACGGCAAGGAGACTTTTCTTCCGAGCACTCCGGCAACTCTGGTAACTGGAACTGGAATAAAAAGAACATCTTTCTTACTTAAGGTGCAGATGCCGAGAAACAAATTCATGTTTCGTTTGAAATATATATATATATATCAAATAAATGACTCAAAATGGAAACGTTGTCCCGGAAAATAAATCTGGAATCTTCCAGTCAGTCTTTTCCCATTTGAGAAACATAATAAACCGGAGGAAATGACAAATAAATAATTCCAAGTTTATTTTGTCCAGTTTATTTCTGAAATATTTCTTATAAAAATTTTTTCGGCCTTTAAAAATATCTGGCCAAAGAAACGGAAAAATTGGGAGTTATGCGATATTTTTACGGGGAAGACAGTGCGGGGGATGCCGCATTTACCCCAAAAAGAAATTTTGCATGAGAAATAAAGCTCCCTTTTAACGTGAAACATTTAAATGAAAAACAACTGATAATGCGCGTCGTATGGTGGCACGTGTAAATTCTACACTGTAATTAAATTGTGAACCACTTGCTGAAAAGAAAAAGAAAGGAAAATCAAAATCTAAATCTCTTTTTTCAAACATAAATTAGATTTCTTTTACAGAAATTACTACTCGCCAAGCAGTTGAAATTCTATTTCCTATTTAAATTAGTAATTTCTTTTGTGGAGGCCCGCAAAAAAAAAAAAAAAACTTTTTCCAGATGTATGGGTTATGCAGATGTTGCAGACGACCGGCAGCGTTTTGTAATTTTTTCAACTCTGTCTGGAACAGCAGAAAAAAAAAAAAAAAAACTTGCAAAATTCATTTTTCGTTCATCGATAATCCGGATAAACTTTTTGTTTTTCAAAAAGTTATTCGGCATTCAAATATAAAGTTCCACAGAATCGTAAAATGAGAATTATTCCACTTTTCAGTATGTACAACAAAAAATGCAATTAGTTTAATTCAGTTTTTTTTTTTTTTTTTTTTTTATCAAATAGGTGCCAGGTAACCGCAGTCAGATATTCGCGTTAAGCTAAGAGCTTAGCGTCCGCAGACTGCACGGAAAAAGAATCTTATCTCGTTTGAAATAAATATTTTAATTCGCGACGCAAATTATGGCTGTCGGGCGCGCCAAACATTCTGATTCCGCAATTTCGGAAGGCCGGGCGAACGAAGTAAACACGACAGGAATATTCGGTCGCGGCGAATCGCTCAGGAGTCTGCCGCCATTTGGGGTACCAACATTTGACTGCATCATTAGAATTTTTCTGTTGCCGTCTGCTTGACACAGCACACACATCGGTCGTCCTTTCTCTCTGGGGAATTAGACAATTAAATAAAAGGATTTCTCCGACAATTCCGCAGGCAAACCAAGTGATTTCCTTTGATCGAACTGGTCGCTTTGATTCGTGAGCGGATCGATTTTTCCCCGATTTCCGTTTGGTTTGCTGACGGTGTGACGATGCGTAAATAAAAATATATAAAAGGACGGACTTATATCAGCGTTTGACGAATAATGGCAAAGAAATGGGGCGATAAAAAGTTTTTATTTTTGCTGCGGGAGATGGGCTACGGTGAAGCGGATTCCCCAATGAAATCCACGTGTTATTCACTTATGAAGTTGCATGAAAATGCGCAGGACACGGTTCGCTTACCACTGCGAATCGGCTTATGCACAATGCGTGCAGCACAAAATTTTTCTGTTTGAAAATTTCCGGCGGAAAATAAAATGACTTATACAATGTTTTTTTTTTTTTTTAGAGTGCGAAAAACTTTTTATAAGTAGCGAGAATGTATGCGAGCTGAATTTTCTAACGAGCGTAAGTTACATACATATATAATAAGAATTCTGCTGAAAAAAACCTGATCCGACAGCCGGGATTAATTTCAACGAGGAACGCCTCACATTAAACCGGGATAGGTCCAACGATCAATAGGTATCAGCGACATTTTCTCTTATTTTTTACGTGCGTCATCCTAAAAGTATTTGAAAAGGCGATTAATTTTGAATTTTCAATAAAAAGTGCTGGAAAAAGCACGAAAATGGATGTATGATGTTAAAAGTTTGCGATCCGTATCCTGATGGAAAAAGTTAATATTATAAAAAAAAAAAAAAGTTACGTAATGCACTTCTACCGTAGGAAAACTAAAATGTTCCTTTCGGTATAAATTAAGGATCGAATATTTGCATTAAAATATTTAAATCAAAACAATTACAATATTTGCTTTAATTTGCTCGAGAGTTGAAACTAATTTCAAAATATTTTGCTAAGAAATTTTTGCATCTGGCTTTAAATTCATAAATTGCTTTTAAAGCAAATTATATCAAAACTTTGCCTAAGATGATGAAGCTTTTTCGGTAACAACTCGGGGGATGCTGGAATTTCTGGGTTAATCGCATCTTTTGAACCTGCCATTCAATGGGTTTTTTTTTTTTTTGTTTTACCTCCCATCTTTGAAACGCGCAGACACTCGAATGCGCTCATTTAACTATTTTCAAGAGATCTACAAGCACTGGAGTCGAGTCAGAAATCGTGGCAGTAATAGAGATATCATCGCTGTTATAGTCTTACAAAAACAATCGATTCCTCCTGTTTGTCGCGTTTCACGCATAAGCTAAAAAATCTCGCACATTTTAAAAACATCTTTTCCTGAGACACATAAAAATGAGTAATCAAATCTTGTTATTTATTTCTGCGATTGCTCCATCTGGGCATCCCTCAAGAGCGCACCCGATATTTGCTCACTTTGCTTTCTCGGCAAATAACAGCAAATATCACTCTTAGCCGTGCAAAAACCTTCATCGGTTAAACGAGTGTTCGAAAAATATTTAAGAGCTTTGCATAACAGTTAATGCTTGGCGTTTTCCTTTCTTTTTTTTTTTTTTTGTTTATGGGAGGAAAAAAAAATTTGCAAATGATTCGCGCAGTGATTTAAATAAACCCGTTCGAAAAAATTCGCGTATTATTTTTGCTTTAAAACGAACCTCGTTGTCAGGGGAGGATGCCACAAACCCGCCCATTGTCAGAAAAATTTATGTTCGATCTGGCCATTTGGCACAGAGGATTCGGGCAGAGACGAGATTTGAAGGTGTTTAAGATCCCGGCCTTAATCCTTCTTACGCTGCTGTCAGTGAATCAGGGCGAGCTTTGCCGATGTCTGAGCACCACAATGAGTTACTCAGCCGAATAACAGTTCCATAAAGCAAAACGTTCCGCGTTTGTACCCCGGTGATTCCGAGCCGCCTGAAATGGCGCAAAAAAAAATTAAGTTTAATAATTTTAATATTACTAAAAGCCTTTTTCATTTTGATTTCATTTATTTGCCGTTCCACTGCAGCGTCCCCGATCCGCTGCGCCTCTAAAAAAACAAGGGGCTTTGCCGTCTCAGGTGAAAAAAAATTTAAAACGCACAAAAGCATGTACACGCCACATGGAACGAGATTAAATGAGGAAAAACTCATCGAATTGTCGAAAAATGTGAAAATAATTTGAATATGCAGGAAGACGTGTTCAATTGCTTTTATGGTCGCGAATGCTTTCACTGCAATGGGGCCACCATCCGTTTTAGCTAATTAAGTTAACCTTCGACCAGGGGGTTGAATTTGACCCGGCGAATTTTCCATTATCGGGGCCCGTGATGAATGGGACTTAAAAGTCCGGGATTCTTTCGGAAATTCGCAAATATTTGGGTTTTGCCGGTTTATCTTGAAAAGTCCGTCAGATCTGCCTCGGATAATTGTTTGCCAGTGAATCCGGGCGCGGTCCTTTAAAGCTCTGCCTGTTCTTCATCGTTCCCTTCCGACGCACCCGAAATTATTTATCGGGGATGATTCCTGAAGCCGATTTTTCGGCGAGCGCCGTGCGGACCGAAATAATTCTTTCCTTTCCCGAGGGCTCCTGATGTGGAAACGGGGAGCGATCGAAACCGGCTAAACGGCATCGCTGACATCGGAAAATTGTCAAATAAAAAGGAATCGATCAAGGAAATACCGAGGCAGAGTCAGACCCGAATGGGGAGCGTGCAAATTTGTTGTGCTGCCTGTCACAATTAATTTCCCTCCTTCCTCACGAAAGTCCTCCGGGGGTTGTCCGCTGCAGCAAAGCCATCTGCAGTTTACAATCTTTTTGTCAGCATTATTTTTACTTTCTTCCCCTTTTACCGAACGTATCTGATGTCTGAATGATTTGAAGACGCGTTAAGCGCCGGTATCTCCTCGGGCTGAAGGGACTTTGAAATGCTATTGCTGAAAATTTTCATTTTGATCGTTCCGATCCTCTTTTAAGGTGCCCAATTAATTTGAGGGTTCGGGGTAAAGGGTTTGAGCGTCGGATCTGAAGCCTCAAAAATTTTTCCGTTTATATTATGGAAAACGAAGAATCCCAGATTAACCATGCTCAATGTGAATTTATCGTATCGAAAAATTTATTTTATTGTTAATTTTAAATAAAGAGGTGTTAAACGTTTAACACGGATTCCGGAGTTACTCATTACCTGCCTCTGTGGGTTACCTCACACGAGAAAGATATAAGGGTTAATTTCTCATGGAAGAGCACTTTATCTAGGGTGTTGAACATTCAACAGGTCCTTCATAACAACGACTAATAAAAAATGGGAATAAATCGAGTGTCAGAGGAAGCTGTGAGAGGGTATCTGCCTCGTGGCAAGTTGGTCCTTACGGGGCGTATTTACGCCAAAGCCCGACAGTCAGAGACATTTCTTAAATTCCTGATTGACGGATTAAAAGAAGATTAACGGGAACGAAAAGGCACTTTATTAAGTCATTAGCAATTCCTTCCTCGGGTAAGAATTTTCGGTTGTGACCTCTTCCCGAAAATTTTCGAATCCGATGGTTAATCGAGTCATTTCCAAACGGATTTTCCATTAGGATAACATTTCTGTCAAAATTGTCTCTGTTGCGAATTGTTGCTAACCTAAAAGTCTTCAGATTCAGTTTCTCCCACTTCCAGATTTATTTCGCGTCAGTCTTCCGTCACTTTTCTGCCTCCGCAAACTCGTGAAATATCCCGCATTCGGATGGTGCGAAAAACGCCTGGGAGAACCTCCGCGTCACTCCGGGGCAAAATTTTCTCTTTTTCGAGAGCACCGACGATGCTGTCTGTACTTTGGCAGGACGGATCCTAACTCGGAGGCGGTTGGATCCCAACCGGCGGAGAACTGCCGGCACTCGGGACCGCAGTACGCTCCTCTATGAGATCGCGAATGCTTCGTCCAGAAACTGCCCCTTATCGAGCGGGGGAGAAAAGGTCCGCTACATCGTTTTATTCCGCCTAATGGACTGCAGCACGGAAAGCATCGATTTACTTTCCTCTCCCAGCGGAGGTGTATGAACAGAAAAATTGCTGTTGGCAGAACTTTGGCTGGAATTTCTTTAATTCCTTAAACAATGGAGAATGAAAATTTTTCTCATTTGTTCTCCGCGATGTAATTCGCTTAAATTCGTTTTGTTTGGGAAACAATTTCTCCCCTGGGTCCCGTTCATTTCTTAACTTTCGGTCTAAAATAATTTTGGAAATTTCACGATCTCCCACGTTTGCATAAGAGCTACTTTAAAGGCGATTAGTTTCTTTTTTGGCTTTTTTTTTGTCAAGCAATAGATAAAACCGGTTAAATTTTCCCCGTTAATGAGAGAAATACAGTATCTGTATCGAAGAAACATTTGATTAATGGTACATAATGGCGTCTCCGAATCAAAGCGCATTAAGCCTCTTCCATTATTTTTGAGGCTTTTTATTTCGCTTCAACGTTAATTTTTAAGATTGCGACCATGCACGCTTAGATTTTTCAAGAAAAAAAAAAAAAAATATCATCTTACACCGAGTAAGAAAATCGGAATAAAATTCCATGCGTTCAGCTTTCATCTAAAACCTACGATAATGGTGACAGCGTAATCCGAAAAAATGTACGAATCCGTTGACTTCGTGGATGAGATATTAAGATTGAACTGCGGACACGGCCGTTTTGCATGAATTATTACATTGCAAAATCAGAATAAATTGAGCTGAAATTAATTCTTTCATTTCTTTGCGAAAAGAAATTTGTTTTGTTAAATTATTTTAAATTTTAAAGCGTTTATCAAGCATGATAATGACAGCAGCGATTTGCGTCAAACGACGCGAATGCCTTTCCAATGCTCCCGTCGCGTGGGAAGGATTAAGGTCTTAAATGCACATGTGATAATTGAAACATATCGAAGCGCGAGCCTATGTGCGAAGGGAAGATGGGAAATCATAAGAAGGAGTTGAATGCGCTGCCGTTTGGACGGGAAAAATTTTTGAATGGGCTGCTAAATGCGGGGTTTATTAATTACCTCTTTTGAAGGGATTCGAGCTTGTTCAGCGCAATTGCTGTCGCCCGATTAGACTGGGGAAAATTTAAGAAATAACGTTACCCAGCATCCGAGAAAATAAAATCGTCTAATCTTTGATCTTCCTCGGCCATCAAGAGATAAATGGGACTTCGAAGATCAGAGCCACGGCAAAAAGTGTATTACTGTCGGGAAATTCACCCAGCGACAAAAGGAGGTTTTCGCAACCTTTTTTTTTTTTTTTTTTCTGAAAAAGGAACCGGAAGGAGGCGCCTGTTTTCTTTTCTATTAGAAATCCTGGGGAATAAAGAGAAAAATGTTTTTCTTTTTCTTTTAGAGAAACCCATTTCCTCACTTTTGGGAAATGGATGCTTATTCAATGATTCCAAAAAAAAAAAAAAAAAGTCCCTTGCAAGCTAATAAATCCTTTAACGCTCTTTACATTCCTATGAAAAGTTTATTCTTTCTCTATATTAACCATGGGCAGCGTTACATAAACTGTGGTTTGATGGCGAAAGTTTTTCTTTCTTTCTCAGAGAATTTTTCCATTTTTTTTTTTTTTTATCCCGCATTTTCCGATTTCCCGAGGAAAACGTGTTAAACGCGTTCACATGGAAATCAGTCGGGATTTAAGTGTATCAGCCGCGGCTTGGCACTAATTACGAAAGGATGTAACCTTAATTATACTATAACATGTCAGCAAGTAATAATATTTTCTCCGTTTGGAGCATTCCTAAGTTTTGCCCGAAAACAAAAAATTTTGCAGTTCAATTGGCTATTCGTAATTTTAAAAAAATATCCCCAACCTGATTGCATCAGCTCATCGTAGACATTTTAATTTTTTACATGCTCACGATAATAATAAGGTGTGGAATCGTTATTTTAACTTGTCTACGGATGAAATAGAAAATGGGAGTTCTCCCAAACCGTGAAGTTTAGGATCGAGATCGTCAAAAGAGTATAGAGAAAAGGGAATAAAAAAAAAAAAAAAACTTAAAAAGAGCAATAACAAGCAATGATATAATAAAACCGGAGAAAGACGATATGGTACGGACAAGTCTAATAGCTGACATTAAGTAGAAGTGAAATGGGGTCTTGTAGGGAGAAAAAGAAAAAAAAAAACTGATGGAAACACGGAATAAAAAGTCCGGAAAATGATGACTGATAAAGGGGAAGAAGATATTCCCGGGGATGAACAGGAATTTTTCTTGCTGCTGTGGAAAACCCCGAAACGGGGAGAATTCTCTCCGGAAAAAAGCTTTTTCTTTTTTTTCATCCCGGGGAAATAATTGAACAGCAAACTGAAAAGATGCCCGTCGTTTCGCTTTTCCCCGTATGATTTTAGCATGCGTGGAAGATATCCGCGGGGGGGCCGCGGCAGGAAATCGCTTCGAAAGCTCTTTTTTTTTTTTTTTTCGGGAGATTCGTCTCCCACGGGGACGAAGGCGAATCCAAATTTGAAATCCTTACCCGATTTCCCGGTCATTAGTCCAAAATTTAATTCTCTAAATGAATCTTTAGCTGAAACAGACTAATTTAGGTTCCGCAAGAACACGATTTTCCCATCTTCGTTCTCGATCCACGTCATCAATTTCTTGTCCATAATTGTGCTGCTCAAGATCCCGAAACCGAGTTTCGCCAAGCCTGTCGCTGGGAAATTTTCCTTTTCCCCGGTGCGGTCCGAACGATCCGCCCGACGCAGTGGCGAAATGCGCACTTTGCAAGATCCATCGTTCTTTTTCGCACCGGAAGCTCGATTCCCGACCGAGAAGCATCCACCGGAAGGGAAAGAAAAAAGAAAAATCAACTTCTCCATATAAATGCTTCGGCTGTTGCCACCCGCTGTGGTACACGTTCGGCACGCCATGTTAATTAACAAAGCCATCGCTTTTCCCATAAAACCTCTTCAGTTCGTTTATCTCAGCTGCTGGAAGTAAGCGGGGGACCCCGGAGAAATATCGGGCCCTGGCTCAAATTGAGGAAAACGCAGCGAATACCAACCGGTGACAAATTTTGATGTAATTCATACCACGGAATTGATTATACGAGCTTAATATACATGCACGTGTGGAGCTATTTATAAAATGTATTATTAAAGAGTCAAATTTCACATAATTCTGAGGGGCCCATCACACTGTAAATTTTTTACGCCTGCAGCAGGCAAATAATCAGGGATTTGAAATCTATTTTTATAAAAACATTAAACTGGAATAAGGGCGCTATTCGAAGCTGAAAGAAGACTTCTCCTTTATCCTTCTCATCCATTTTCCCAAGGAAAAGCTTCCTTTCTGGGTATTGTCGGTCGAAATGTTTTTTTTATCCCGGGATGCTGTAGCTCGGAGGATCTCTCCTCAACTTTTCTCGGGGGGGGGATCGATAAACCGCCGAAAGATTCCAGGTCCGCATTATCGTTGGAGGGCTGAGCGTGCATCCATTTGGGTTTCGCGAAATGGTTTGACGGTAAATGCAAATGATGAAAAAGCCGTTGATTGTGTCCCCCGGTGAAATTCTCGATCGTACGGTAATCCAAAATAAAGTTAGATTTGGAAGCGGATGATTTTCATAATCCCGGACGCTTCTTTCTTCTCCTGGATTTGCTTACCATGTATTTGTTAAAGCGGGACGTCGAGAAATATTATTTCTGCGAACGAACGCTTGGCGAGATTTGTGCATTCAAACAACGTAGAATAATGTTCGAACTTCGATGCGAAAACCCGTATCACGATGCAAGGGATTCGTGCAAACGTTTGCCTGTATCAAAACTGCCATTAGTTTTTGGCTGAGAAAAGAATGATATAATTTTCATCCGTTATTCGGGAATCCGGGTTTTCATACTTTCGACTAAACGGAAGAACAATTATTTGAAAAGCTTCTTTATGTACGTGTAAAAAGGCTTGGAAAAGCATATTTTTTCTTTTCCCCGATACAGACGGAGATAATCAACGTCAAAAAAAAAAATAAAAAAGGATACACCCAAAGAGCAATGGGTAGAAGAGTCCCATTCATGTTCAGTGAAAAGACTGATCTGAGCGATTTCGGATAAGATAAATAATCAAAATCCCTTTTTTAAGACGAATGTGAAGAGCATTAGTCTCGAAAAAACATTTAAAGCAGCATGTATAGAAAGCCCCTGATGGAAAATTTCAAAGCTTTAGGAGCAGCAGAGTAATGCGAAATTATGTTTCGCACATTTTGCGGATTGCGAAGATATGTGCAATAAGTAGAAAGCAAATGTTGGTAGAGAATTAGCAGGTAAATCAGACTTTCGTCGAATTTCTGACAGGTATATAATATTTAATCTAAATTTTGCGGGATCTTAAATCTCTCGTTCAAATAAGTTCGGGCAGATATTTGCTGTGAACATAAAAAAAAAAAAATAAAGCTTTTGCGCGTTACGATTTTCCCGGATCCGATAACGGTTCCAGTGCTGTAGTGCCTTCGGACTGCGACGTGAATCTGTAGCCGTCGACTAAAGTACAAAGAATTTATATCCACTCTCTGAGGGGAAGAAACCTCCGGATGGGTGATCTCAGCATAATGCGGAATAAAAGTAAAAAGTTTTCTTTGGCATTTCAATATGCGAAGTATATATTATGTATGCATAAACAAAATTAAAGGATAAAAAGAAGTGGAAAAAATATCTCTTGACATCAAAATTCATCATGTTATTGTACTTGCTTAATGCAGTTTAAGAGAGTTTTATCCCAAGTGGGTTAGAATTTTGGCAGCGGAGAAAAAGTCCGGACAAATAATTTATTAAAAAACTATTTATTTTTTTCAATAGATAGTTCACAGGCATGAGTTTAATATACCGGTTAATTATATTGCACCCGCATCAGAAGAATAAATATTAAAAAAAAAAAAAAAAACTAACTAGAAAAGGAAAAAATTTTGCTGTCGGAGCTGTTGCTTCGTTAATCAAACATGCATTTTTAATATTTCAATTATTAGGCACTGCCGGATACTTCTGCCAGAATACCGCCTTAAAAATTTAACATCCTTCATTAATAGAAGATTTTTCTGCCTCTTTTTTTTTTTTTTTCCCTGCGCCATTTCTACGACATTAAGACCATTAGGTGAAGGCTTGTTAGGGAAGTGGAAGCTTTGTAGTATTATAAATACATGAATGCGGAGCAGTGCGACGGTTGTTATTCGTGCTTTACCGAAGATTCACATAAATTGGCGAGGGCCGGGGGAATTTCGCAAAATTTTCGCAAACATTAAAAGTTCAATCAAAGTGAAAAATAAAAAACTAAAAAAAAAATCCCATTATCCACATCCTTAACAAAAACCGCTTAATCTTTTGACTTTATTTTCACTGTCTCGACTTGATTTTTCCTCTTCTGCATTTTCTCCGTTCGAGTTTCCCAATTTTTCCAAGAGTTTCTTCTCCATTTTATCCCTGGAAATTTTTAACCGTGCTTCAACAGCTTCGGCGCAAAACTTATTTTGAGAAAAATATAAATCCACTTGTGGAAACGTAGGGGGTGATGTTGATGTTTTTCTGCAAGCGCAGATTCCAGTTCATCTGACAGACATTTTGAGTGTAACTTGATTGAAGCCCATTTAAATTAACCTTTTCAATTAAGGAGTTGTTAAAAGTCAATTATAACGTGGCACGGGGGAGTGGAAGGCTGCTGTTGCCGCAGCATCGGGGAGGCGAACGATTTTTCAGAAATGTTAAAATTCCTTAACAACTTCAGCAGAAAATTTAAAATGACATTTCTATCAGCCAGGAGAGAAAATCAAATTATTTTTCATTTCTTAATTATAACTCCAAGTTTTGAAGTATCTTTAAAAATCGTTATTGGACAATTTTATTACGCCGCACTACACGGCAGCGGATGTTTTGAAACATTCGTGCCATTCTATATGTTAGTTCTCGGGCTTTCGGGCACCTGGGATCCTTGGGGCCAATATTTTATCGGCACTAAAATTTTATGGGTTTATAAGTGTCTGAAAATGATGTTTTCACAAAGTGGATATAAATGGGCTCAGCCATTGGGTAAGACGACCGAACTGCTTACGGTTGATACTCTCCCGCGACATCAGATATGGAAATAAATCGAAAATCGATTTCATTGATTTAGCTGCAGATTCAGTGTTCCGGATCCTTCTCGTCCTTTCGCGTATCCTCCGCTGCTTTAAGGCCGCCCTTTGCCATCCCGAGCGAGGTGTCGATCTCAACCGTTTCGAGTTTCCGAATATTCCCCCCCATTGCTTTTAGCTTAAAGAAGTTTTCCGACAGGATCGATTAGAAATTTGTCAAAGATGCGGTGGGAAATGCGCGAGATCCGATCCTTCACGAACCCACGTTGGCGTTTGGTCGGGCCATTTGTTTCTCCATCCTAGAAGAATGCAATCGGCAGCACATTTACACCGAGTTTACAGCTTGAGGATTTCGCAGGTAATTTAATATTTTTATGGAAATTTACGAGGAGCTCTCACCTTTCGGAATTCTTTCTCGAGAGAGATGTTTCACCGTTGCCTGTTTTTTTCGTGCACATATTTTATTTATAAATAATTTTTACGCTTATATCTGTTGCCGCATCGTGTGCACGCGTCGATGCCCGAGGTATCACTCGAGCAGGCAAGTTTTCCAGTTTTCGTGCTTCGCGATTTAACAGCAGGAGGATGGAACCGAAGCCGAGGCGGAACGTTTGCAGCAACTTTCGCGGGCGCTGCCACCGTTAACCGGGGGAGGCTTTGCCTCGGGAATGCCTTCCAGAACGGCAGGGGATTATCCCAGGACGACAGGACGAATGCTCCGCATGCGGCACATGACGCGTCCGTCATCGCGAATTAAAGCAAATTATTCAACCGTCAACGGACGGAGACCTAATCCGAGGATTAGTTGAGATTCGAATTTCCCGATGGCCGAAGCCCCGTTCCACAAGCCGAGCGGCGGTCTGCGTTTCCCCGATGTTGTGCCGACGCCTGATATTTCGCCTTCATGGCGAGTCCTCTTTTCCCGGCGCGGGCAAGCGAAGATGGTGAAAAATTGACCGCGATAGAAAACGGTAAGTACCACTCTTCCACGCTTCAAATTATTCAAAAGCGACTTCGCAAAAGGATTGCGCACCGAGGGCGAGGTCTTAAATGTTCCGAAATCGACATTTCGGAAAATCCGGCGAAACTTCGCTTACTTTTTCGGGAGCGCAAAAAAAAAAAAGGAGAAATGCCGAAAACTTAGCTTTGCACGATTCCGTGTACATTCTCAGCGGGAAAGGGTTTTTTTTTTTTTTCGGCGGTTGCCCGAAGCCCACAAGAAAGGATCGGAAAATGGGAAAGAGGCTTTCCTTAGCCCGGTTCCAGGGGATTTGTAAGGCAACTCAAATGAGAATCGATTAAAAGCCGCAGTTGCTATTCCCGCGATTAGTGGTTTCTTTGCGGAGGATTCTCCTTCATTTTGCAAATCAAGCTTATTCGGGAGATTAGCAAATGTTCCGCGAGCAGTCAGCAGATGTTCGATTCGAAAGTGGAGGATTACCACTGTGCTTATTTGTGCACCTACAATGGCACTCTGGGCGGAAATTTCAGCGAACAAATTTGGCCCGGGGGATGTGCCCGTCGACTTAGACCGGAGAGCCCCGCTCCGCTGTTTCATCTTCTCCCAATTTACCTTTCGTTTCCTCTGTCGTGCATCCTGATCTCTCTCGAATGATCTTGAGATCGCTTCGATTCCGTAAAATTGCTCGTCTTCAGGAGTCGCGCATTTCTAATTTGGCAGCGTGAAACCTGAGGTTGCAGCCGGACAAAAAAAAAAGGGACATTAACAAATACGCTTTGACCCAAGTTTAAACCATCGCTCGCTTCTTTCCCAGCGCGCAGTCGAGCGCGCTGTTAGCAAAATGGAAATTGAGTTAAGTTTCATTTTATGAAATTTCATATCTGCAGCGAAGCCGATCTGTGGAAATGCGCCGGAATTGACGATGGATGCGAACCTTCCCTCGGCCGTCGGCGAATGCGGAAGGCTCGGAAATCAACGTCGGAAATTCAAAGTCGTCTTCGAAAGGTTGGTGGTAAAAAAATGATTTTTGGATATTCTTTCTTCTCGAAAATCGAACTTTTTCGCGCGGCAATCGAATCGGGAGATAAACGCCGCCGCAGGCAAATGAGCCTGGGAGATGTAAAAAATGTAAATTTCACTTCGGAATTCAGAAAGCCAAAGGATTTCTGCTGCGTTGAACGCATCCTTTTTGCCCCGTCTCTCGTTTCCTTTCCGCGAAGGTTTTCCTCTTCCTGCGGTACCTCCCCCGCAATTCGGCAGCTCCTGCCATCTGAATGATGCACATATTTTTTCATTTAAACCGGAGAGCCGCATAAATCGGTCATCAATCTAATCAGCGGGACAAACTTGGGCTGCGTGCGACAACAGAGAACGAATAAACGTCGGTTTTTGCTTATGCTTCAGGATTGGGGGCCGTTAGATTTTACAAGGTTGTACCTTGGAAGCAATTTTAATAGGCGTTCGGAGCCACGGTGATGCAGCCCGAACGGAATCCCAATCGAAAAGTGTTCTGCCCTTAGCAAATCCTTCATTGACAAGGAAATTTTATTTCATTCTGCATTCATCAGCAATTTTTTCTGCCCATAATATCGGGCATCAAATAAATTTAGGATTTCGGGAAAGGTGTCTTCGAGCATTGCCTTTTGCACGCCCAACCGTGATTTAAGGTTCACCCGATTCGCTTTCTCGAATGCGGGACCGCTGCAGCGAGTGCCGCTGCAGAGGATAAATGAACCGATTCCATGCCTCCTTTCATCTTTTCAAGATATGTAAAATCAATTACACGGCTTCCATTCTTCAACGTAGAGTCCGCTCAAAAGTTGTATAAACCGTTTGAAAACTCTTCCTTGTTAGCCGGAAGGGGACGATCCATTTATGTAGATTGTCTGATATGGTAGAGAATTGAATTTTGTAATGGAAAATATCGACTGCTGTATTTTATTTGATAGAAAATGGAACTGCTGATACCAAGAAACGGCGTGTTCCGGAATCCTTGCCAATTCCGCAGACAGCCAAGGGCCAAAGATTTCAGAACTTTTGCGGGGCGGAATTAAACCACTGGAAATGAAAATTCGCAATTGCTCCTTGCTCGGGGAGGCCTCGGATGCCTTTTGAAATGAGGGAAAAAAAAATTTTCTCTTTTTCCTTTCCAGAAGACGCCGGGAAGATGAAGCCCGGATGGATCGGTGATAGATTTTAAAAAGTAAAAGATTAAAATGCAAAACTCCAGAGAAAAGCTTCGCTGTCGGATCAATGAGCCGGTGGCAAAGCTGCAAACGCTATCACTGCATTTCATCTTCATTTTTATCCGAGGGCTCTCGATTCACAACCTTCGGCTTAGCAAGCACCGCAGGATCCTTTTTCTGTAATTCTGTTCTTTTCGCCAAAAGCTTTCCTCAGATCTTGGGGATCTTATATATATATATATATATATATATGTCTTTCTAAACACAGCCTCGGCATTTCTTCCAATCTAATCACACGTCTCACGATAAGGGCTCGAGTTTCTGAATAGCAGCATTGTAATTGAATTTTTTCAGCAACCGAGCGACTCCCTTATCTTGCTCGAACGTCTTTTGGGGATTTTTGTAATCATATTCTAATTTCAGACAACTCCCGTTACGCATAAGCTTTCCAAACCTCTATCCAGACGCTCTTTTCGCGTCTCTTTATCTCTTCGGCGCGAATGTGGCTTTGCTTATGAACGGGGATCCCTGCGGGCGATAACCTATTCCGAAAGCACTTTCTCGCCGAACCCTTTCCCTCAAATTATCTCGCCAAAGGGCACAAACTGGAACCGCGAACAAAGGCAGGATACGACATTACAATTATAATCATGCTCGTAAGTCAATATTTTCAGTCTTTATTTCGGGATCGAAAGGCCAATAATTTTGATCAAACAAAAAGCTCGGAAAACGAATCGAAGGATCGCACAAAGGAAGCCCATGAAAAGAATTGAAAATCCCCGCCGCGAAAAGTGCACGGCGAAAGTCTTTCTCCGGCAAATGCTTTTACTGCTCCGGGTTTTCTACAGAGAAATTTCTCCCGAAGCTCGGTCCCTTTGGTACCGGGATATCAATTTCTTTTACGACTTTCCCACTGCTCTCCTTCCTCCGAATAATCAAAGCCTCCAATACCTGCGAAAATCTCGCTTTCACATGTTTAACGTTTCTTTTCTTCTTCTCTAACGAAGCTTATTCCCGACAGCGCGCAAAGGTGTGCTTGCTCCGGCAGCGGGAAAAAATCTTTGAATTTGGATCCAATTTAAATTCCAATTAAGCGTCTGGAACGGCTTTGTGGGGTGTACGAAACAATCCAGTTGTTACGGATTGTTGGCAACGATTGATTATGCTTTAATCTTGTATAATCGGCAAAAGTTCGGCCGAATGCTGTGTTATCCAGTGAATCGTTAATAACGGTTTGCTGTGTCCGGAACCATTGTCGCTAATCCTGTATTTTTATAACTTTGGTCCTCTTAAATTTAGCTTTTACATTTTTTTTTTCATTCCGGATTACGGTTTTACATAATGTTGTAAAGAACAAAAAAAAAATGTGATTGTATCAATTAAAACGGAAAAACTTGAAAGTTTAAAATGTATTTATCATGCCTCACACATGCAATGTTATTTATTTTTTCTTTTTTAATTGCCTGGCATGTCTTTTTTAGCATAACCTTCTCAAAATAAGTATGCTTAACACAGCGTTCTGAACCAAATAAGGGCTTTTTTAGGTTCCCGGAATGTGGTACAGCCTTTTGCGGATGTCGAGCATCCTGAAAAATACTTGTTCAGGGATTCCGTCAGCAGCAAGCGGAGCAATGTCGGAGACAGTCGAAGGGAATCCAAAACGAGTGTCCCTGAAGGTTTGTTGGGAGAATTTGAAAGAGAGGGCGGATGACGATGAGGAGAAAAAGGAATTTCGGAAAGAGAGACAATATCTTGCGGAAGGAGATAGCCCGGGATTTATTGGACTGTTTATTCGGACAAGCAAAATAAGTTGTTCACATGGGAATTCGGGATGGAATATGATTTCAGGGAATGCTCTGTGAAGCCGGCGAAAAATTTTAGCCGCCGAGATAGATAATGAAACAGCAGATAATGCAACCGACAGCGATTTCGGAAGGAGGGAACTCGAGACTGGGTAAAAATTCTGAGAGATCATCGACGTGAATCGGCCGCTTCTACATCGGGGGCCGGCAAAACTCTCCTTCGCTTAAAAATCAATTTTGACGAAGAATCACGTAAGCGATTCGCCCGGGATTCAGATTAACGTGCCTCTAATAATGCTAAAAGGATCGGAGTTGTCGGCAGCGGAAGGAAAAGGCCTCGGAATGGGGAATTGTACGCGGAAAGGCAATTTGTGCGACAGAAAGATGCAGGCAGAAAGAGTCACCCAAATCGAAATGCAGAATGCAGGTATTTTCCACTGAAAATGAGTATCCCAGTTTGAGTCGAATCGCAAAGCGAGAAAAGACAGGAATCCGATTGAATAACAAGAGGCTTCATTGATGGAAAATATCGGATTATCAGGCACGGAGAACAAGTCAGAAACCTACCTCCTTTCGAAATTTATAAATAATTTTTAGACAAAATTTTTTCCTTAAGGTATTACAATGTCTTTGGACTGCCTCTGCCTTCCCGGAGGCTTAGGTGTGCGGTAAGTTCAGGTACAGGTTATTATGTATTTTTTATTTTCCACAATCAGGTAAAATCCTCGAGGCGTGAAGCAGATCGTCGAGAAAAATTTTCCAGAAAGCAACGCGACGAACGTGTTGGAGGAATCCGGGGTGTTGGGCTCTACGTTATCCTGTATTACATGCAAAAATGATGAAAAAATGCAGGTATTTTATGTTATTTTTACCCTCAGTTCGAGCTAAGGAAATGGTACACCATAGCATTATAAGGTTGCGAGTGCCGTGCACAAGAAAACTTAACCGTCTGGGGTTAATTATCTTTCGGAAAACCCCACCAAAGCCAGGCAATGAGCAGGTAAGGCCGTGGGTAATTGCGCCGGGACAAGCCGAAGCTGCCTCTTAGAGAAGTGGGAAAGCGACAGGGAGTCCAGCAGGCTCCCATGATGGACAAAGGCAGAACGGGAAATTTTAGAGCTTTGTTTGGAATACCGTCACCTCCGGGGGCTTTCCGTGGTCGCAGAGATTGAATAATTTTCCTCATCTCACTTTCGCTAATCTCTTTTCTGCAACGTTCGGCCCCGGGTTAAACCCCGCACAGAAGGAGGTGAGCAATCGCCACGGAAGGAACTCGAGAGGGAGGAAGATGGAATTTCTGTCGAGGATCGACTAATCGGAACGCCGGAATCCATAAGTGGAGGTATCTGGGAGTGACAGGGACTTCACGGGTTATTACCGCGTACTCCACTGAAGTTCCTTGCC
This sequence comes from Ricinus marginatus, assembly GCA_028565995.1. Taxonomy (NCBI): domain Eukaryota; kingdom Metazoa; phylum Arthropoda; class Insecta; order Psocodea; family Ricinidae; genus Ricinus; species Ricinus marginatus. The sequence goes on from JAOWBB010013844.1 coordinate 29,891, forward strand.
CGAGTGCCGTGCAAAAGTGCGCTTAAGATTGAGGTAAATCGAAGCGGACGACCAAGTGGCACACGAACCTGTCCGTTTTGCGTATCATTCCTGTTTGATTTGCCCAATCGCATAACAAAGTGCCGTCGATGTTTTCGATCCGTGAAGTTGCGCACTGCTACGCACAATTCGAAACTAATTTTTATGCAGATCGACGAGGTGCCAGGTTTTAAACCTACTTCATTAGAGTCAGCATATATATCTTAAAGTGTCCGCGGGGGCGAAATTTTACCGTGGGCAGGGATCACACTTCCCGTGGCAGTGTCGCATCCCTGCGGGTACCAACATAAGTTTTACCGTCGTTGCAAAGCAAATATTTTACTTTTGGCAATATTTGGCCAATGTCTCCGGTTTTTTAAATTTTGCGGAGTTTTTCTCGTTACAGAATATTCACCCACATCGAATCTTCTTTTGCCAAAGTGCATATGCTGCTATCCAGGCCAACTTGTGGATGACCGGGTAACGGAATAAGGGACCAGTGGAGGGGAAAAAGAAACCCAGGATTGAAAAGAGAAAAATGTTGCTGATTTTGTAAATCAACCTTAATAACTTAATTAAATAACCTTTTGTAAAATCGGTATATTTATAAGTAATATATTGATATATATCGACAGCTAAAAGTCCCCGTTCAATTACCTTCCACTATTGTATTATTCGGAATATTTTTTTTCCGCCATTTTTACCTTTAAAGATTTCTCCTTTCTAAATATTATATTTTACTTTTCTCCTTTTTCACGTTATTTTATCTGCTGCACATCTATCGTGAAATCAGGCTCTATTATTCGCTGCTGGGTTTTCTCTTCATTTCTTTTTTTTTTGTTCCAAGTAACGACACCATTGGATATGAATGCACAACTTCGTCACTTTGTAAATGAAAAAGATCCGAATTTTCATCGTTTCGTATTTTCAAAAGGCAATTACGACTTTTAATCATCGGGCACGAACGCATGCTCAAATTATTTATATAACATCGTAAACTTGCATGAGCATATGAAATTATGAACATTTGAGAATTTGACGTTTACGTGATCAAATAATTGTGGTGGCCAGCTCAAGATATTTTGACTTGAGCCGTGTCTTTTTATACTAAAAAGCTTTTGGGAGAGATTATTATGTGAAACGGGTTTTTTGAAGTATTTGCAAAACCCATTTGATGCAAAAATCTTCTGCCATTTCGAGGAGTTTAAAGAGGAACGTGAACAGCAACACTTTATTCCAAGGATTTTGCCGTTGCCGGGACAGAATCTAGGAAACCGTTCCCTTCCAGAATACAAAGTATGTTTTGACGTTTCCCCCTTCAGCCGCCTTCAATTCGTTTTTGTTCAGAGTTCGGGGTGGCATGAGGATGGCAAGCGAAAAAGATTGTGCGACAAAGTCAGCGTGGAGAAAATAAAATGAATTAACGAAATAACCAAATGAAAAATCTTTCAGCACTGCAGCAGATCGAGAAAGAAGTCCGAAGTGGCACAGCTTGAAGGGAGGAAGCGCCAAAATTCGCAGGATTTTCCGTTCTCAAGGGAAGGCGCTCGGTGCGCCATCGACGGAAGCTCCAAATGCTCGAAAAGAAACGCCGATTTCCGGTACCAAGTCTTGCTCGCCTTCCGCCTCTGCATAATCCGCAATATCATTTGCGAAAGTGGCACTCGCCTCGAGCTCATTAACTATTTAGACTTAGTCTCTGCTTTGGAGAGCGCTCCCATGAATTAGTTAGTTCGTCATTTCTCGTCGTCATTACAAAAATGCTTTCGTTCAAGGTTCGGCTAAAGGCTGAAGTTCATCTTCCCGCAGCGACAGGAATTAAAGCGTCTCGAGCCACCCTTTTCCCGGGTTCCTTCCTCTGTTCCTGCGTTGTCCCGTCGCGCTCTCTCTGCAGCGCTCCCGATGGAACGGAATCGCGCCTTTCTTCGCATCCGTCGCCGGACCGAGCTCGTTTGGTGCACCAAAAACCGCGTGCGACCGCGATCCCTTGGCAAGTTGTCCTTTTGCCGGGGTGGGAACTTGAGAATTTCGAACGTGAATCTGCAGGGGCTTTCGGTCAGTCGAAATGGCCGGGACTCGGGTCCAACATGATTCGTGCGGAATTCACCCCCGGGACTGCCGCCGATGGCTTCGTCCCGGATTTTGGAAAAGCCATCGGAATTTGGAATTTGCTGCCCAAACAACATCGTGCACTTTTTTCTATTGTTATAAGCTGACGGGAAGGGAGTCAAATGATTTCGGAGGTGTTGCCATGACTTTTTACATTCTTAGTGCCGGAGTCGAGTTTCCCAGTAGAATTAATTTTATTCTATTCCTCATCGCAGTTTTAAATTTTATTCCCGGGGCGGATGAGATCTTTGTGATGTCGTGAGAAGTGGAATAAATATTTTTTCCCGAAAAGGTTTATATGAAAATGATTGTTTTCTCTGGAGTTCGCGCTGGAAATACCTAGGGAAAAGTCCCGTGTCAAAATCCCCGGGAAGGATTTCGCTGCATCGCTTAAGGAGAGATTCTGAACGGGGCACATTTTAGGTAGACGCTGGATCGTTTGTTAACAGAATTAAGTATTTGGGCCTTGCTACTGATAGAAAACTGGATTTTGTGCTTCGGATTGGAATAAGCTTATTGGAAGAGCTAATTGTTCATGCATAACAACTCTGACTCTTACAGACGAAGTCCAAAACTTATTTTGTTGGGTTCATTTCCATCTTTTATCCAAAACATGATGTCGTCCCGTTTAGCTGTCGCATTCATTCTTCGCGGCGTTGCCTGTCAAAATCTTCAATAATTATGCGGCAGTTTATGTCGCGGAATGCCCCTGCGGTGCGGGCATCCATTCCCGAAAAGCGTGAATGTTTAGTGTGTAAAAATTGAAAAACAATGATAATAAATCATGCTCAATCGCACCTATTTCAAACATATGAGCCATCGCCGGCCATTGTATTGACTTACGAGGGGGCATCGGTGGACGGCGATGCATCAGGAACTCGCATTTCAGCACGAGGCCGGCATCAAAAGAAATTCAAATTACAAATGTAGTTCATGCTAAGATGCAAACTTATTGCACAGATCGACGTAGCATAGTAACAGACGTGACGTTAGAGGTTCCTCCGGTCTAGCAATCTTGGAAAAAGTCGAACCAAGTAAAAATCTTCTTTTGGGGCGTCGGTGCAAATCATCGGTTTCATGTCGGGCAAAGAAAGCGGTGGGCAATGCCATCCGCAGGAACGGCGGCACAAATCGACGTGCGCCGATTGTTTCAGGTTCGGTGGCAAAAAGGTTCCCAGGTTCGCGGGGTTAGGTTGAATCGCGGCCGAAGTGCAAGTAAAATCGACGGAACGTCTCGGGTCGAGAAAAAAAGAAAAGGATAATGAGAATAATGGCTTTGTTTCGAGATACTTCGGGATTCGCCTCGTGCTCCAGGAGCTTAACAGTGGCAAGTCAGCAAGTTAGCTTTTAGGGATCCCAGGAAAAGTTTCCTCTCCGGAAACAATTTCTCCCTGGTCGTATAACAATGAAATGATTCTTCTCCGGTCGGAGGAACCAGAGTTTTTATGGTCTCCCTGCCTTTGTTTTTACTGGGCAAAAAACAAACGGAAAAAAGGAAAAGTAATTTCCGAAGAAATATCTTTGCAGAGCCGGAATAGATTTATGTTTTTACAAATCGTGACAAAAGATTCGCCAAAGGTTGCCTCCTTTGAATGGACGTCCCTGCCTTCCGAGCGTACATGGTCGGAAAAAGAAAAGTCATCAATTGGCCTGGAATTTTGTCCTTTGCGATTTATAATTTTTCATAAATCGCTCATCATCGGTTTGGTTAATGCAAAAAAATCCCCGGAAAATCTACCAACCTCGTACTAAATGAAAAATTTGCATTGAATTTGCGAGAACTGCCTTTAAAATAAAATTAAGGAATATCCTTAATCACATACACATTTTTATGCTTTTCCAGTTTTATCGAATTTCCTAAAATGAAAGCGAGATGATTTATTTTTGTGAAACCTGCATTTATTTTAAGGGAATTTGATTTTTGCCGAATAAAATTAACTTTTTGCTGTTGCCGCGCAAATTAAGAAAATTTTAAAAAATTTCGATTCCAAGCGGGGTATCGGACTGTAGTCGTTGAAGATAATAAATAATTCTTTCAGATATGGTGCGGGTTTGATATGAAAATCGAAAGCTTTCGGCCCGGCTATCTCGACTGCGGAAATCGGAAGTTTCTCGTTCCGGAAATCAACCGAATCCAAGTCAATACATTATGCAGTCGGAAGTTGTGAACATGGGAGAGAAAAATCGCAAAAATTTCCCTCCGTAACTTTTCCATGCGAAGACTTTTTCATAAATTCCAAAATGAAATTATTCTTGCGCATAAATAATTCCAGACGAAAGGAGATCCTGGAAGTGAAACAAAGGAAAAAAAAAAAAGGATCTTCCCTGCTAGATCAATTTTTCGAATGATTGATGAAATTCGATTTCCCGCGTTTTATTGGTAGCTCCAGTTCGGCCATCGTGGAACAGATAGAATCGAAGATGCATAACCTAATACCTCGTCTAAAAATCGAGTTTTATCGAAGAGATCAATATATCGATATAAAATTTACGATTCCGGATCGATGTAGAATATATTTGGAGGGAGAATTATGATTTAGGGATAGTGTAATGCGATCCAACTCTAAAGCTATCAGCAAGTTTACATTCAGATGTTTATATTTCTTGTTCTTACATTCGCATAGAGATATATTAAAAGATTGCTTTATAAAAAATATTAAGCATTCCTATATTTTCGGTGGTAATAAAGGAACAGAGAACAAATGAAATTCTTATTCGATTTAACATAACTGAACACCGCGTTCTGTGTCAATTCTTAATATATTGTTAAATATACATTATGACGTGGAACGGATCGTAAAGGAAATTTTTACGGAAGTATTAAATATGCAGAAAAACAGTGACAAATTATTAATGTCAATACCTCTTTCGGAGCCATTTACATCAGTTTTAAGCACTGTATACAATCAATCCGAAATTTTCTATCACCAATCTACATCCCCAAAACATGAGACAAATTAAATATTTCCTTTCCAAGCATCAAAAGAATGTCGCATTTTTAATACGGAATAAGAATCAAACGTAGATTCTTTAGTATAAAAATGAAATAACGTGAAATCTGACGTGGAATAGAAATTTCGTCCAGTATTGTGTGTAACACAATTTTCAGAGCAAACATTTTGCAGAATGGAACTCGTTTACCCCGTGGAATGCTCCTCGATCAATTATTTAACAGAAGTCTGCACGTTAAGCTTTTCCACAAGAAGCGAAGTATTATTCCTTATTAAGCAACCCGCATAAAAACATTCGGCATGAAAGCCGAAGAAAAAGGGCATCGTTTCAGTTAATGGCTCACGGTTCGATCCCACCGGGAATTTTTCTGTTGCCACGAAATTCCGGTACTCCGGCAGAACGCAAACACTTGTCTGCATGTTTATTTCCGCCGCGTTGCAAAAAAGGTATGATTTACGCTCGTTAAGGCAGAAATGCGGATTCCAGGAGCCCCGCGAAATTTTCCGGAGCTGAGCCTTTTTCCTTTTTCGCATCTTGGTAGTACTTGGCATGACCAAAAAGGATGGCCGGTTTTTTTTTCTTTTTTTTTTTAAGGTTTCCGCCATTCGATGCTTATTTTTTGCCATCGTTTCCCGGACTTGGAAAATTTCGCCTTGCTGACTTAGACGAGCGACAATCGAATAAAACATTTTGCATGGATCAAAAATTTCAGGCAGACCCCCCCCCCGATTCCTCTTTATAAAAATATAATGTGTTTCGTTGAAAATTTAAAATTTAATCTCAACGAATTACCCTTTGCAAAAACAAACCGAGTGAAATTAGTTATTTTCAGGCATGGAAAAATGAGAAATGAATGAATAATACAAATGCCCCAAATCGAACCATGGCTATTTCCCATTGTCAAGTATTAGGATTTGCGTTGAGAGAAATGCCACCGGAAGATCGTTCGAATACTAACGCATAATTTTTATTATACATTACACTTAACATATTAAAGGCGATAAAAATTTATCTCCATTACATGTCTGAGAACACGGATTGGAATTGCAATATTTGAGGTGGTTTGAAGCATTTATTTATTGTGGTGTTTTATGCATTAAGGGTGATTTTTTTTTTTTTTAGGGTAATCCACGATAAATCATGGGTCGCTTCAAAGCATTAAATGAAAGCAAGTAGATGGCGAAGGTGGATTTTCACTGCACACCACGATCGCTCAGCGGCTTGTTATCCCTTGATCTTACCCTCGGCCTCTCCCTTCATTATGTACAATCGAATCCATGCTGTTTTCCGGCCGTCTGTCTCGAAAGTCGTCGATTTTCTCTTTTTCCATCATGTCGTGCTCAAGTGTTTTTCTCCGGAAAGAGTCAGCGCATTGTCCTTTCGGCCTGCTCTGGGATGAGGACTTTTGCGCGTCCGGATATCCGACGGGGACGCCTTCCTGCGAGGACCGAGGGCAGCAGCCTCCCTCGCGGCGGGTGGTGAAGCCTCCCGACAGCAGGCGAACTGCCCGCGGCTTCTTTGTCCCGCTCCGGCCCAATTACCTTGGCCATCCTCTGCGGCAGGGCTAAACGTGCGAAAAATTCGGAGGAGTTAACTGCATTCGGTTGGCGAAAATTTTATGCGGGAAAAGGATTATTTCCTTGCGGAGCGCTTTTACCTGCCGTCAAGAAACAATGTTATCCTTTGAAAATGCAGTTGTTAATCGATGATATTGCATTTAGGACGAGTAAAAACAGAGGTATGGTCTCGTAATGGTTCATTACATTGTCGAAATCAGGTTAGAATTTTTGCCCGTTAAAGATGTCTCTTTACGAGTATTTAGTTTAGAATTGGTAAATCTTTTTGTCGTTTTACACTAATGATTTTTTTCGTCTAAGGTTAACACTTATTGACGATGCTTTTCAATGGATATTTCCAGTTTGTATTTTTTGCGATTCGTATATTTTGCTTTGTAATTTTTCACCGGACATAAATAGGATCGCTAGCAGGGCATAATTAAGACTGGAAAAAATTATGGATAGTTATGAAATGAAAATACCGAAATAATTAATTCAGGAAAAGCTTGTGGGTGATCGGGAGGAAGTGACGTAAAAAAAAAAAAATGAGTTTGTTATTTTTCACTTAATTTTCCGGAAAGGGAAAACCTTAATGTCTTCAGAAGGGACCAGTTTTTCGGGATGCTCTTTGTGATTTTTTTTAATTGAGCCACGGTTAAAATGCGGCATAAATAATGCCGAGGCACATCGCCTCGCCTTTGCGCTGAATGAGAATGGGTAGGAAAAACCACGCTGGGAGAGCACAAATGTCGTGGCAGAAAGTTCGTCCGCCAGCTGCAGCCACTTCAGCATTTTTTGGCTTTCCTCGTTCAGACAGCCCTCAAACTCTTTGTTTTATATTTATTTTTTCATCTTCTGCATGCTATCGATAGCTTTCGAGCAAACGGTCAAATTTTTTGAAATATTTTTTTGACAGGCGTTTGCTTTCGTTTTACCTCTCTCATTTACTAATCTATGTCAGGCAACAGCTTTTTCTTTCCACATCTCTTTTGAGTTGTTTTGTTTCCATTTTTAGCCCGTTTCTCTTTCAAGCGCAGGCAAAACGCTTCATTTCGACATTACCTCGGCATCTGCCTTTAATTTTTCTTTTGCTTTGAAAAGCAGCCTCTCTTTAAAGATGTGACTGCGAGCTTTTCTTCGGCTCTGCTTTTGAATTTCCTTTTGACGGCTTAGTTTCGGAACCATTAAATGTTCAAAGCAAATAACGGATAATTCGGGGCGTCTGAAAAATCCGAACGCGGTTCTCGCCGATGCAGATTCTGATCTCAGTTTTACGCTTTTTTTCCGTTTCCGCCGAGCCCTCAAGTTAACAACAGAAACTTTCGGGCGAGGATCTTTGCGCCGGCTTTGGTTTCTCTCAAAAAGAAACTTAATGCAGGACCTCCTTAATCACATTAAGCGTCGCCGCTTTTGTGCAAGTCCCTTTTCGTGAATGCAAAACGCCGAATTCCATCTCGAAATCTCAGCAGTAAGGGCTGCTGCCTCTCCTCAAAGCAATAACTTTTTATCTTTTGAAGCCCTCTTTTCGTTCTCTTCTCGACACCGTGATTTATACTCATCGTATTTTCATCAGTCTTCCTTATCTGAATTCTAATACTCCTCGGAGTACCATCGTTTCATTTTAACGTAAAATATTCATTACTGAAAACCTTTCCAAAAACACGTCTGGAAAGTATTTCTTAAGTTTTCACGTAAATCGGAATTTCCTTTTTGATGTAGCAAAAAGAGGAAAAAAGGGTAGGAATGGGCAAAATATCGGGATTTGTTCTCAAATTATTTTCCTTTTTCATTAATGATAATTTTGATTTAAGATCCAAATTCCCTACAGTTGCATGCTTATTTACAAGGGCCCATTATTTTCTCATTAAATGGGAGAAGAAAGGCCGAAAACTCGGGCCGGGCTGTGGATGACGAGAATTCCTTTGCAGTAAAAGTTACTTTTTTCGGAAGAATGGAAGAGGAGACGTCAAGGAGGTGAAGAGATGTCAGAAGAAATGCGTGAAACGATTTCGGAAATAGAAAGGTTACAAACGAATTGAGTTTTGGGAATCAAAAAGATTCGAGGAGCAGAAGAAAAGTTTGTTTTTCTTCCAGAGGAAAATAAGCTTGATCGAGGAAAAATCAATGTCGAAAGTTTACTTCGGATGAAAATCAAATATCGGGCTCTCGATCTAAATCTCTGCCAAAGATGCACTAAATAATATTTATGAGGTTCCATAACGATGGACTGCGCAAGGTTATTATATTTTGAAACATTCGTCAAAGCGAGATTTATTTAAGTCTCCCGGAATTTTCATTTAATCATCACGTAAAAGCGTACGTTACGTTACTGTTCCACGGGTGCATGGACGCGAATATACCAAAAATTACCTTTTTATGTATACCGTCGTCATCGCGGTCATAATCGTGGTCAGCTCTTTTCCCGTTACCGGCTGTGCTGCAGCCCGTTTGAAGTATTTTTGCTTTAGGAGTTTGCATGTGAACGTGTTTTACCCTCTAAACTAAAAGCCACCATCTCTTGTGATTGTCGTTACCCGAAAATAATTTCGCAGTTCTTTTCATCAATAAAAAAAAGTCAGGCAGAGGACATCGAAGCTTGAAATTACAAGTGCGATTGTCTGAAATACTCACTCACCCCTAGAGTCGGGAGCAAGGTATTAGGTGAAATTTACATAAACGCGGAAGGGGCCTTCATTGGAATGGCTAGGGGGCCTTATTCATGAACGAAAATATCTATTTGACAGCGGTATAAAAGGCTGAAGATATTAGCATTCAGGAGAAGTTTGAAACTATTGGGAACGGGGGAAAAAAGGCAAAAGGAAAAAAAAAAATTGGCATCCTAATATTCCCGATAAATTTCATTTCCATAAATCAGCTGGAAAAGCGGAGGGAAAAAAGAAACAACGTTGGGGAAGCAGCATAAAATGGTGGCAATGAATTCAAAACCCAAAAACACGCGGAGGAAATAAAAACTGGCTGCAGGAAAAGGGGAAATTAAAACATCGGGAAAAATCCTCGGTCATGATATAAAGGGCTCAAACGATGGGAAAATACGGCTTGGAATTGCCAAACTGATCAGTCGCCTGCACTTCGCGGATGATTCCACGTTCCGGCGGTGATCGAACACTTTCAAATTCGACAGAGTTTAATAAGAAATCAAAGGAATATGCAAAATGCCGCTAATAACCACCTAAAAGTTCTTAAACATCCGAAAGGAGCTCTAAGAAAGTTGAAAAACTTGGTGCGTTGCCTTCTTCTCAAAAGTGGAGGTGCTGCTGCGGGGCAAAAGGCTCCAGTGCGGGGGGGGGGGGTGCAATCTTCTCGCATGAAAGGCTAAATTTGATTTATCCAGCATTCGAGACTTGAGCTAATTTCGGATTTCGCCTAATGGATAGGAGGCCTCCGCCAAGGAAATGGGGTAAAAATGTGTTTTTCCCTTATCCATTAATCCCTCAATTTGGGTCGGGAACCTATGAAGTATTTACCGTAATGGAAAAGTTGACGCTTTCGGCAATTTTCCGGAATGAAGAACTTTGTCAATTATCATTCGAAAACGTTTTCCGCCAACCAAATATTTAGGTCCCATTTGGCCTCCCTTGGCCTGGCCGGGAGAGCCCCGACATTCACTTCTCCGTGTGCACCAGATCCGAAAACCGACCTCACGTCCCGTTCAAGTCTTTTACGATTCATGCCGTGCCTTATGAATAACAAAAACCGTTCCAATATTCCGGTTGCATACCGATTTCTAAAATTATTGCATTTCCAGTGTCTTCACACATTGTTTTTTTTTTTTTTTTCTGCGTTATATTTTGGAACGAATGAAAATTCCGGATTAGATTACGATATTAAAATTCATCATTTCCACCCGGTGTAAAGCAAAGAAAAATTATAATGGTGGCAATAAAAAGGGAAGGCTCCTTCTAATCCAATTTAACGCCAATAATTATCGTTCAAATAACACAGTTTTTGAAGACCTACAAGAATCTGACACAAACGGGAAATAAATAAAGGTCGACCTATTAAAAAGTATAATTAAAACGATATTTCGGCTTAATAATCGAAAATAACGTAGAGGAATTGGGGAAAAGGCCACCAAATGAAAATACATGAATCATTTAATCCGTCATTTACTTCAGGAGAAAGGAATTCAAATCAAAAATTATTCTTGCTTTAGCTTTCACTGCGATACCATTGATAGCACACGTGCAGGTATCTTGTTTCCGGCATGTTTTTAAGCTCTTTTAAATAAAAATTCTTTGGGAGTCCGGATACAAGTCGCCGATAATGATCTTGCTGACGGAAAAGTTTTAATTTGAATGCAGGAGAGAGATCGATCCGGGAAGCTTTCCGGCACAGAATCGCGATCGAGCACCGACCGTGCTCTTTAACGTGCATCCCGACGCCGCGAGTCGGCCGAACTCCGACGAACGTCGAGACGCTCGCGGTTCGCTGGTCCCAGACCAGGGAAACGCTGCTTTCGGCCGAGGTCCCCGGCGATGCTCTGTGATGAAACCTCCGCTGCGGAGCAGGGAGGCGAGATTCGCCGTCTTCCGCGGGACCGCAACGGTCGGGAAGACGATCTCCATCTCGAATCGAACATGTTTCGAGATGGTCTCGAACCGCAGGTCGAGACGCCGGGAGGTGGAAAGTGAAAGCAAAGCTCCTCGCTCTGCTCCCTCGCAGAGAGGGCCCGGAGCAATTCAAGCAAAGGCTCGAGGTTCGCTGCCGATGAAACCGTGCGCAACGACGTTGGGCTCGGCGTCCGGAGTTGGATAATTCCTGGATGGATAAACGAAGTCCGAATTCTCCGGGATCTCGCACCTCGACGCGCAAGCTCCTGATGGCCGTCTCCTCGTTCCTTGGCAGGGGAGTCGATGCGGCATCGCGGATGGAATCTCGACGATCGACGCTGCCGTCCTCACCGAAACCTAAAGGGGGAATCCGGCAGCCCCGCAGTCTGACGAGAAGTTATAAAAAGTTATGAAAACTAAAATTGTGCCCCCGGAAGTTAATATTTGTATTATTTTAGGTTCATGCACGTCCTTTAAACGCAGAAATGGATATTTTCGCCAAAGCTCATTTCCGTCTTGCAAGTAAAACGTGAATTTCCAGACATTACACGTATTTAATAAATTTTCTCCTCATTCGTGACTTGATGCGGCAACCGATATCGGAACCGTGGTTTAGATTTCTTTCCTGTGCATCTCTGCAGCTGCCAGGAATACGGAGCCCGCAGCGCGAAGGAAAGGAAAATATTTTCCTGCGCTCTCGGCGAAGGCTTTTTATTTTTTCGGAGCCTTTACCCACCCTGGGAAATGCTGATGGGAACATCGATATCACGAGAACCTGTCAAATGCTTTCCTGTGAAATTGAAAAATTTTCCCTTATCCACTTGGAAAAGAAGAAAATTTGTAATTTCCTGATGAAATGGATAATTTTTTCCTCGCCGAAACGCCAACGCCTCGCCGGCTGTAAGGAAAACCCTGCACCCGAAAAAGGAAACAAAAATCTGCTGCAGTGGATTCTTCCAGTATGGGAGCCTTCCAGACGGTCCTGTCGCTGGATTTCCGTTTCTTGTGCCGTTCGTTCTTTCTCCTTCTCCGTTCCCGATCGCCTTTTCTGACTTCGCAAAGTCGCGGATCGACGTCCGAACGGATTGTCTGCCGCTAATTTTTTTGAGGGAGTCGGGCTGGGCTGCGGTGACCGACGAGGCATCAACCGAACCTCGCTGCTCCGAGGATGGATCCGCGCTCTTCGGATCGGATTTCGAATTTGAAATCGGGAAAGTTTCTAAGGTTAAAAGTTTATTGTCAAATATGTGCCCTCAGATGAACTTGATGCGAATTTGGGGAGAGAGCGTGCGGTGTGCGGTGCCCGGGCTCAAATCAAATTTTCCGAACGTCACGTAAACGAACATGGAGAAAGAAGAAAACACCATCACAAAAGTTCTTTCAGAAATCTCGGCGTTTGCATTTTAATGCCACCGTTTCCCCGTGCAATTCCATTGATTTATGCGGGCCCCGATAGAAGAATCTCGCAGCGAGTTCGTCAGCGACTTCGTTTCAAAGGCGACACATGCCGGATGAGATTCCCGCCCCTCGGCTCGGTTAACAGGGTGTTCTTATAAGGGTGAGAATAAGGTGACGCGATCTTCGTTGGGTAACAAGTCAGAGCGAGGGTTCCATTGTTCCACGCTCCCTGCGGCCTTTGCCTCATTCCTTCTTTGCTCGGCAATAAAAACCTCAGAATGCTTTATTTCACTTGGTTTGCTTATAATAATAAGTATTTCGTGGGAAGAATTGTTTGGCGTCTACTTGTGAAGCTTCCTTCGTTGCAATCTCAATTCATAGAAAATATACCGGAGGACTGCAATCCGAGGAAAAACACCATTGTACTCGCTGTTATCCAACTCTTTTTCTCCCTCATAGAAAATTATTTTTGTCCTCGTAAGTATGGAAAATTTGAATTCCGGTAATAAAACAAAAACATTTATCGGCAGCCTGAATTGTTTTCAAATCTAATGGAAACTTCTATTTTCACATCTCTACGATCAAATAAAAAGGCGCAATACTTGAAAGGTATTTTTTCCCGTGTTGAATACTGGTCCGATCCGACCAGGAACATCTTGCTACACTCGAATACCTTGGAAATGAAAATTTCTCTCTTTTTGAGGTTTCGATTGAAGCTGAAACAACCAGTTTTTATGAAAAATTCCGCGAGTATCAACATTCGGTGAATAATGTGCAACTGCTGATTCATGTTGACGTTTAGGAATTCGTGAAAAGTTACATTTCTAACCCCTTTCTGTACGTTTAGGCAAAAGTCGATTCAAGAGTCAAATGAAGTGTTCATTTTACGATCCATGCTCCGGTTATTGTTCAGCAGCCGAATTTATTTAATACATAAAAATAATGGGGTTGCGAGTATTTAAAGCTCCGAAATAAAGATATTGTTAGAGAACCTCGTTTATACTTTGTACAGACGAGAAGTTTTTTTTTTTTTTTTTTATCACCGACGAAATTTTTCGATGATATTCTTATGGCGAGCCTCAGTTTTTCTTTAAATCCATTTTCTGCTCCGTTTTGCACGTCCCTGTACAATTTGCCTTCTCATTAATCTTTGTGAACATTGCCGTATTTTCTGTCATTTTGGAGCTTTGGAGCAGGAGATCTGCTTTTATCTTCCGTGCGCGCAAATAATGATCTCTTTGGATTGGGTATGAGCGATATTTAACAACATTTTTCCAACGGGGTGAAGGGAGGTTATACGCTTAAAAATACGTCAAAACCTTCTGCCGCTAACACACGGAACTTTTTCCATTTCACGCAGAAGCCATCCAACAGATTGATGTGAAGTATCTTTACTCGTTATTAATTTCTGCAGTTCGAGAGTCTGCGTTGTGTTCTTTTTCTTTTTTCTTTTTTTTTTTTTTTTTTTTGTGGGATGTAACGACAAAATTGTATCCCCTGAGCGTGGACCGGCAGGGATCCAACTTGGCCATCACCGTTTGGGTTTTGGTGTTTTGTGGCGGTTGCCGAAAATCGATGAAAAAGGGAAAATTTTCATTTCATTTTATTCAGCCATCCATTTTGTTCAACAGAAAAATGAATTTATTTCCTTCCCACATTTTATACCATTTCCCCTGCGACCAATTCTTTTTTGTTCATTTTTCTTAGGGTTATAAAGTTTATATTTACATTTTCCTAGGTGGAGATCCGAATATTTCTCCTGTCAAGTTTGCCACTTCGAGGCAAAATGCTAAATTCTTCTTGCGTGATATCAAATTTTTTCATATAAAACCAGGTGACAACACTCGCACTAATAATGTTAACTGTACATGACTGCGTAAAGGCGTGTAAAATCGCGGACCGCACATGGAAAATATTATTTCGCACATATTTGAGGCAAACTTTGAGATTGATGGGAAGAAATCTAAACATTAGGAAGTTTAAAAATACGTAAATGCAATATTCTCATATATTTTTAATTAAATTGTTTATTTCTTCTGATCGCAACAAAAACTAGAGTCAACGGCCATTAAAGTAAATAATGATAAATGTTAAATATTTCGAGAAAGATCTTTAATTTGATAGTACGTGATTTATGTGCTTTTTACGCGCTACATATGTGACGTATTTAGATTCGTGGGCCTTTTATAACATTTTATTTTACACATCACGATGTTGTAGTAATTAAATATTTTGTCCAGTTTTAAGTATCCCCAGATTCTTTTCTCTTTCATCAACATTCATCAGCGAACATTATGATTAATATTATATTACGGAAGCAAAATAATTAGCATGTGTATTTTTTTTAGAAAAATAAATAAATTTTCTATATTTCTGCATGAGGATATCGCCACCAGTTTAAACTTTAATCCTTTTCAACATTAACTTGCCACGTATGTAGTTCGTTTTACGTTCCCTTTTTGTAAGGCTTTAATATTGCTTCGTTCAAGACAACCATCTAAGCGCAAGTTATCTTAACATTAAATTCAAATTTTGTGTACATTTGATAATAAGAGAGAGGGAATCGGAGACAATGGACCGATAAGGACTGCCTTAATTGGGCAGACTCTTCAGACGAGACATATGAAATGAATCCCTTTGCTCAAAGCGAGGTGTAATGAACAAAATAGATTTAATGTTAGAAACCCCAGGCAGAGAGATATTGAGTTATATTTCCTCAAATAATATACTACCTTTGTAATATTGATTATTAAGATCTCAAAATACCCCCATTATGTACTCCAAGACTGATCGGCAGTCCACAACGCACTTGATCAAATAACTCAACGTCAGTTAATTAAATACAAGTCAACGTCTTAATTATCGGTTAGTGCTGATGGCTCATAAGTGAAATTGATTGTATGAAAATCGTTCACTCATATAAATCTCCAAATTCCGAAATGCTTAAATATGTCCGAGGGGCCGTTCCGAAATTTTGAAAGAAGGAAACCTGACCGGGACTTTAGCAGTTTGCCACTTTTTTAAATTCCTTGTCAATTGCATTGCGATTTTAATGTTATTTTCTTCATTATGCCGCGCGATTTTGTGATTAATTGTACAGTCCAAACTTGTTATGTGCAGTTGCTTCTCGATCACAAGTTTAAACTTGGAGACCGAGACCCAAACTGCAAGAGATTTAACCGAAAAAGTGCTGAACTTGACTTGATTTTTCTCCATTTTTCTTCATTCTCTTCCCTTTTCAAACTCAAGCCTATTTGCTTTTTAACCCCTTTGCGTTTTACTTTTATTGTGGCATTAAGCCTGAATGTTTCTTATTTTTCTTCCGCTTATAAACACGTTTCTGAAATTATATTTTGGATTTTTTCTTCCATTCTGTACCACCAAAAACAATATTTGCATTATCTGACAGCTGAGATACTTGATTTGGATTGAAACTGATGAAGCTGATATAAGGGGAAAATAAAAATTAGAGCTTTGCATGCGTTTAATGTATTTCTGCAAGCAGTATCTTTTTGTTGCGCGAAAACGCTTCGTTTTATAAAATAAAAAGATCCTTGCTTATACACTGGAAGTTGCTCTAGGAGCAGAGATCTTTATCTGCGGGCTTCGAAGCAACTTCACTTGATGATGCCATTTTTTAGATGTCAGAACTCCCATGATAAATCAGAGTAATGAGAAAAATTTTAATTTATATATATATATATGTATGTATATACACTTCGTGGTTTATATTTTTTTTTGTTTTTTTTTTTTTCGATCTCCAAAACCTGATTCCGCATTCAAAATGTCAGATGCACAGAAGTTTCTGAAAATATTTTCATGTGGGGACCTCTTTCATTATTTAAAGCTTTTATAAACCACCTTTTCTCGCCTCTTTCAAAGCAATTTTATTGTGTTTCAAATTAAATGTTGACACCTTTATGTTCATATAGTAAATTTGCTTCGAAAACTCGCGAGTAGTATGACCATTCAAGTATCTCAATCTTAAACATATATTTTGAAATTGTTTGGAAAATAATTTTCGTCATTCCCCGGAAGAATGGTTGGGTTGCAGTTAACGTCGAATATCTCGTGATATTCAGGCTTTTAATTTTTACTTACAAGATTGGAAACTGAGTTTAAGTTTAAAAATTCTTCTAAACTTCGACTTGATTTAAGACTGATCAGAAATTTATTAAGGATATGCAATCTTTCACAGATTTTTGAAAGCAAATTTAAAATGAGAGAAAATTGACAAAAGCTAAAAAAGTGGTTTAGGCGGATGAGGAAAATGCTGTAAATGTAACATCTACACTTTTATCATATTTGCTTTCGGTGGCACTTAATAAAAAAAAAAAAATAGGAATAATTTATTAATTGTATTACTTATTAATAGTTGCAAATAATGCATCAATAGTTTTCCTGCTCTGTGGAGTCAGTTAAAACAAATAATTTTTCGCAATTTAGTATTTTCTATCGTACGACATAATCTTGTCTAACCGATCATTGTCTGATAATCCTTTTGTATGTTATTGCGCGAAGCTGATTGAGTTTGGATGAAATTGTGAATACGGATCGCGAACAATCGATCCAAAGACTGTTTTTCGTTTATTGCTGCATTAATTGACTTAAAAAATTTTTACCATTTTCCATTTGTCCCGCACAGATTTTCCACTGGCGAAACGGTTTTTTTGGACCTTCCAAATTATGAAAATAAAATTGGGAAATCGACCGAGGGAGAAGAGGTGAATACAACTGGATGTTCATCGAGGACCATTACGGGTATGCAAATTTTCTCCGATTCAACAAATTGTAAAACATGGAGGAAGTTAAGCTCTCCAGGATAAATGGAAATAAAAAGCGGCGTTCGAAGCGGAGGAAGAGCCGAGGAGTCATGTTGACCGGACAAATCCCCGAGAGGTTAACTTAATCACGTCAACGGGATTACTCCAGAACGGACAAACGCTCATGGAAATCATCTCCGGTTTGGTTTCCGTAAAAAAAATGATGACGTAATCGGAAGTTCCGCACTGTTCCAGAGTCCGGCTCTCCCGGGAAGAAAAATACTCGTTTCATCTCGGGGCTCTGGAAAAGTCAGAATCGCCTCTTAAAGCACCGGAGATTGGCGAAACGTGCGAACGGATGGGAAGAAACCGACTCGACACGCTTTGGGGGCTGCCCCCCGTTGGCGGGAAATCAGCAGCACGAGACGCACCTTTCCAGGTCTCTTTCCTCCCGCGCACCGCGGGATTTTGGAAAAGATAAACGAGGCGGAATCCGTCTCGTAGTGCGCAGCGTCGCATTCAAACGCTTCCGTTGCATCCTCCGGGCCTTAAGAACCGTTCGATTCGTCCGGAGAACCGCGAACGCCTTGATTCTGCCGACGCGGACAGACGCCCGTTAAAATCAATACGATCGCATAGTAATTAATCCCGTCGTCGCATTAACCCGTAATCTAAATTATAAACTCGATCGCTCCTCGCGAAAGTAAGCAGTTACCCACAGGGAGCACAAAGGTTGAATTTTCTGGCCTTTGGTTAATTATTCGACGGAGGCCTCGGCGCATTCCCTCAACGCTCAAACATCCAAAAAAAAGGAATTGGGGGGGGGTTTGATAGAAGCAGAAATTTGAAATTCAAATAACATTACGGTGAGGTTGCCTCCGAGTTGAGATTCCAAGCAAAGTCAAATTAGATTCGCAAGTCGGCTGCTGGTTCAGCTAATGAATTAAGCAGCTTCCTTTTTTGAACGGTATCGATTTGGCGTGCCTCCGTACGAGCAGATGACCGGATCTCTTTCGGCCCGCGCTTGCTGCCGTCTGCTTGCTGACGGACAATGCCGGAGCCCGATTTGTGAGGCAACTCGACCTTTTCCATTGCGTTGTGCTTTCTCGCGCTGCGGTCGGGGTGATGATCCGCGGAAGTTTGTGCCGTTAAGCGGTGCGTAACTTGAACGCACGTAGAGCGTCGCATGTTTCAGTGGCGCCGCAGGAAAATTGGGATTTTAGTAACTGACGTTGTTCGCGATAAGATCGAGGATAATTTTATTGCGTTAATGAAAGATGGTAAAGGACCCGTGGGAATAACCGGGAGATCACTGTGAAAGCAGCTTCCCAAGGAGTAAAGACTGAAACGAACTGCATTCACTTTGGAATACCTCTTTCAGGTTCTGTCCCCTGGAATCGTGGGCAAGCGGAAAATTTCTCATTGAAGAACGGTTTAAGACGATTCCGGTATATTTTTATGTATTCAGCATGAGCAGCATTTTCTTTGAACCGATATACTTTTTCGGGCAATACATTTACATTTCCAGGCACGGAAATTGAAAAACTCAAGGGAAAAACTTATAATTATAAACCTTAAGTTTACTAATCTTGTTTATTATAATATAATAACGATGCAGCGATTGAGGTTATCATTTTTAAATTGAAGCAATAGGAAATATTAACTTTATTTTTATACTTATAATCGGAAATAACGTCAAATTACTATTAACTGCAAAATTAGTTGAGTTGTGTGAGAACATTTAGCTCGTTTTCAATAAATTTTTGTCGCTAATCCGCACAATAATTTTAATATCATTACGTTTACATGAAATAAAATAATAATTTATTTTATGCATCTAAATAAATGTTTTGAAAACGTAATATTAACAACTATATAAATGTAAAAAAATGATATCAGTAGTTTAAGTTACCATTAAGAGACCTTTTACTGGTACCTTTCTCTGAATTATTTTATGGTAAAGTTATCAATAGTAATAAAATTTACATTTTTTTAATGACAATATTAAAAACATTTTTTTAAATTCATATGTAAAAAATTTTGTTTTGTTCATCAAATTCCTTGCTTTTAAGTACGATTTTGACAGCGCTTCATGACTGGTTTGAGCCGGATTAGTTGCCTATATTTCGACAATGTCATCGATGTACGTGTACGCCTCAATGTTCCAAAGCACATCAATATAGGAAAAGATTTTCTGCATACGTTTAATCAAACCCTATCGAAAAACGTGAAGTCGCAATTCGAAATTGTAATCTGACATTCTACAATAATGTCCTGATATTATACCAAATAACTTACATTTAAGGAGTTAAAACAAAACAGACTGCCGGAAAGCTTTTGCAGGAAGTATTCTCAAACTTTTTAAGTATTGACACTCAGTAAGGAAGAATCTTCATAAGTAAACACTATTTAGTCCCTGTTTATTAAGTATTTGCGAAAATAAATTACCTTTTTATTAGACTAGATATTATATTTACAGCCTTTCCAAACTTTTAAGAGTTATCTGGATGAAAGTGAAGTGAAACATTGATCAGCTAAATTTTTTTTTTCCGAAGCTCCAATTTTAACGATTTACCTTCTGAAGAGGTTCTTTGGAAAGCGATGTTCATGTATTTTGTCACTCTATGAATCTATACAAACAATCCATGCAGGAGAAAAAAAATTTGTTTTTTTTCAGGTAATTTAAAAAGTAATAGCAAATGCTTTAATATATATATATATATTGAAAACCGTCACTTCATTTTCTAATTTGTGATTTATAAAATTATTAAAGGATATTATCGAAACCATTTTAACTTTCGTTGAGTTATGACTAAGGCTTTTATTCAAATTTGGGAATTTATACTATATTTATATGGTCCAATCGAAAAATACGCAAAGAAAGGAGAGCGGGGGAGTTGCTTGCTGATATTTGCAAGGATTTTAATGATAAAAACAAATTTGATTTCTTAACGATCGTTTCAAAGTGCGCATTTACCCCAATATTGAAATATAGAATCCAATCGATAGCACGCCAATAATTTACACGAAGATGCGAATCGAATACGACTGAAATTATCCAGAACGTAAATATGTATGTAATTAAGTTTTATAAAATGCCACAGGAAAATTATTTGCTGTCTCATAACGACAAACTTGCGATTCGGATATTTCATTTACTTTAAAACATTTTTTTCTGCAAAATAATTTATGGTAAGCCAATTTGTAAAAACAAATAAATTATTTTCTAGAGGATTTAATTCAAATTCTAAAACGTAGTCCGAAAACAGCATTATCCCAAATAATTAAACGGTCTTTTGTTAGCGTGAATAACTGTGCAGAAAAATGCAAATACACAAGAAGATACAATTCGCAGGCAACATACCGTTATTGGTTGTTAATTTAAATCCATTTAAGCTTAGTTCATTAAGCATCCTTTTTTATTTTTTTTTTGGCAATAACCTTAAATTTGACGTCCAACAGCCAATACCCATTTATATTTCCGCCTAACGTAATATAGATTATTATCGCGAAAAAAATTAAAGTGAGAAGGAGGAAACGTGTTCTATCGTCGATCTCTCCTCTCATTGCTGGATTACTCAGTGTAATGCGAATGTTAATGACGATTTTTAAAAGTTATGAAACAGGTCCATATGAAACATTCGAGCAACGCAGCAAAAATAGTCGGTTCGGTTTTGCTGCTGTTGGGGAAAAAACTTTTTTTGCCCTTCGTTCAGTGAGAACAAACGCCGCAGAAGTGACCACGAATTGCCGAAAATTTCTTATTCCGATGAATGATTGAATGAATTATTCAGATTTCTGTTTTTCGTTGATTAAAACTGCGCGTTCCCCACAAGGATGATCATTTTAATTCTGGAAAATTTCAAACGCGCGGGATTTATTTCAACCACTTTTTGAATCTGTCAAAATTGAGGCAGGCCAAGAGTTTCGAAACTTTCATGCACGGGGTTCAAGAAAACGTTTTCAGAGCAACCAGCGAACAATAAATGTTGCTGAATATTCAGTGCCTGTAAACAGTCAAAATTTATGCGGGAACAGATAAATCGAGACCTCAAAAAAAAAAAAATAAAAAATAAAAATAAAAAATACCAACATTTTTATTCTTAATCTGACGTGAAAATAATAAGTTCTAATACATCATTTTGACGAGATTAATTTTTAAAAATTTAACGTTCATCGTAATAATATTAGCAAACCTTTACCTAACATTTAATGACGTTTTAAAGGACGGATAATTAGCTTATAATCGAATTTGATTAATGTAGGATCTTCAAATAAGCTTCAATACCTAAATGACGTTTGATTATGTATTTTATAAGCATATTAATCGATAATTAGTGTCTCATTAGCTATGTACACAGGATTTTTAGATTTTACGTACGACTCTCGTTTGCATGATATCGCTGTAGGTCGTAAAATATTCCGTTTACAGCTGGGATTAAAGGTTTTCTTCATTATTGTTCTAACAACGTGAGTTTAGAATATTGAAAAATTTTTCCACCCCCATCATCGGCGGGGGGCGTGCATCAAGCATTATAAATTTCCCTTCAGAAGGAAGCAATCGCGGAGATTTTGATTTTCGTTTGGGGTTTACCGAAGTCGAATGAGAAATTTCTCCGGAAAATTCTCCGTCGGAGGGAAATAGGAGAAAATCGTATTTTAATTCATCTTTCCTGTTAAATTTTATTGGGATATAATCTATTCGATTTCATATTAACTTTTGGTGTTTTACGAGGAAGTTGGAGATAATCGGAAAATCTGTTTTTGAAAGAGGTATTTAAGATTACAGGAGGAGATACGAGAAATGAAACGAGGGCGGGGGAAAAAAAAAAGTGAGATTTGCATGCAAAATGAAATTGCATTACTTGGTTTTTGCACGAATTTTCCTACCGAAAACAGGGAACGGAAGGCACAACCTTCGGAGGGGATTCTTCTCTTTTTGTCCTTCTAAGGTTGGGAAGAATCGGGCAGCGGGATCCCGGGCAGAGGATTTTTTGACATTTGTGAAAAAAGCCCCGACGTGTCTCGCTGCAGGTCACTTGTCCTGAAACAATCCTCGTCGAGGCGACAGAGTTTCGGCTTCCTTCTCTCGGAAGCTGGTCACGTCAAAAAAATATCTTTTTTTTTTATGAAACTTGAAATTTTAAGCACAAACAGCTTGTGTATCATTTTTTAAACGAGATCTGATCGGGTGGCTCACTGAACCGACAATTGAGCTCCGAACGAAAGCAAGATGGATCGCGGGCGATTACGATTTCCAGCGCAGAATCTTAGTCCGAACGGCCGGAAAACGCGGGTGGGACTCATGCCTGGATCTGCGGAGGAGAGTCGTGGAAGCAGAATGAGGACGGAGAACGGGCTTCAATCAATGCACTCGGAGAAAAGGAATCAGGTCGGACGGAGTTTCAGCCGGAATCAAAGCCGGGGAAACGAGGGACATTTCTCCCAGATAAATGTGCGAGGCTTATGACGCTTTAAGCACTTTACGGAAGGTTTCGTTGGCATTCTCCAGACAACAGCAAACTTGGTCTTTTTTCCCCTCGAGCAAAATTGAATTGCTGATGGAGAATCTCAAACTAAACTTTTCGGAAGTTTTCGTTTCTGTGCTAAATTTTTGCTAATTTTTCTTTTCTCTCTCGAACAAACAAAATAAAACAATAAAACTTGATATTTTGTTAATTATTGAATTCATGTCCGCCAGGGTTAGCTATAATTTTCTCCGTCATAAAAATAAACCCAGTTTGGAGGACGCGTCCTTAACTCATAAAAATGGTCCTTTGAGCGCAGGGCGAGATCATTTGCATGTTTACTTTGTACGATTTGGCTCTGGACAGAAAAAAGGTTCAGATCGTCCGACTTGCTAGGTGAACTCGAGCTTAGTAGTGCTCTGGCGTAAAGCAGAATGCACGCGCGTTTATTTAGAATAGTTGAAAATGACACTTTTATATTACTCTGCGGCAAAATCATTCAAAACATTTCATCCCTTTGGTGTTTGACTGGACGAATACACCACTGGAAATGTTTTCTCATGTTATTGTGGCTTCCCGTAGTCGATGCTCCGAAAGTTTTCCTTAACCTTTTTGAAATACCGATTTTTTTCACTCATCTTTTTACGAACAGTCAATGCATCGTGCATATTCATCACGTTTTTCAACGGCAATGTATCTCAATAAATAAAAAGTTGTGCAGCGGCTTCAATTTTCTAAATTTCGTTTTTCCGGAAATATATTTTTCTTTTTGGGAAAAGTGAATTGGGAGTTTCCCACTCGACATTCTTGGTCGCCTGTTGATTCAGTTAACGACAGTTTCGGATCATTCTTCATTCGGTTCCCAGTGCACGACCGTTTCCATTTCCCTCTAAAACTGCTGGAGATTCAATAAACCCTCTCGGGTCGTAATTATATTGGGATTTTCAAATTTCATCTGCCATCCGGAAAACTCCTCCGCGGCTTTAACAGAAACAAGAGCTTTACTTTGAATGAGTCGAAATTTTGGTGCACGCAGTTTGATGCCAACATTTTTCATCGCGCGATCGTCGCGGGTGTCCGGATGACCGAAAATCGAAAAAGGACTTTCTTCGGCTGAGCTCATCCTTTTTCGAAAGTTCGGCCGGTCTGCAGGAAAACTGTTGACAGCGAGCCCGAAGGAAGGAAAAACCATGCGGAAATGAGGTTCATCAATTGTTACCGAAAGCTCTGAATTTGGTTAGGTTCGGAAAGAACGGCTTTCATCATTGGATTGCTTTCCGCGATTACTTCGGGGGGGGGGAAGGGGGGGGGGGAACATTTTACAAAAATGATCCCTCGGCTTCATTTCCAAATGGCAAAAATTACGACTAAAACCGTGAAAGCAGAAAAAGTTTATTTTGAAAGCATTGTTTAAAAAGAAAACGTGATAAAAAAGTTTCGATTGCTGCGGAATATCGTACAAATTGTGTATAGGACAGGAAATTCCTTTAGCGGAGATAGATATTATAAAATTTATCATTTGCTGGAAGAAGTTATACAAGGAAGCCTGGAGAGGAAAATTTCAAGGCTCTC
Source organism: Ricinus marginatus (assembly GCA_028565995.1). Classification (NCBI taxonomy): domain Eukaryota; kingdom Metazoa; phylum Arthropoda; class Insecta; order Psocodea; family Ricinidae; genus Ricinus; species Ricinus marginatus. Next base: position 54,298 of record JAOWBB010013844.1, read on the forward strand.
TAGAGAAATATCCAAAATATGATTAAAGTTATGTAAAATTAACGTTATATTTTGCCAGTACGAAAATTTCTGCTTCCCTCTTTTGTGAATCTTGATGTATTTATATTATTACTCATGTGTCGTGAAATTAAGAATTCAAAACTTATTGTAGAGTCGCTACGGATTTAAATGTAAAAAATGGTCCCGAAACAATAAGATGGACCGCCACTCTTTCGCGGGATGATTTCCCTAAAAATTACAAAGCTGTTTAAATTATTGACAGACAGAAAATTTGGATACACTCACATTAAATATTTATACAACAAGTGAATAAAAATATATATGTATGTAATATATTTATGCTGGGAATATATTGAAAACCTCGTTTCAATTTCAATTTCTGACACGGTCGGGCTTCTCATGATTAAGAATATCGTTATGAATTTTTTATAGAGGGAGAACGCTCCGAGATCAAGCCTCAGAGGGAATAATATCAAAACCGCTAGCTATCAAATCACATAACATTTTGATACTATTAACATATAAAAATCGAAAACTTTATGAAATCGCTCCGCCCAAAGTTGCATCAGAAGTTTAGGAGCCGTGGGAATCTGAAAAATTTCCCCGCAGCCAAGGCGAACGGGCTCGCTTTACGTACTGCAGCGAACGCGTACCTTATACAGCAGGAAAATATAAATCCCGCGTCAGGGCGAACGCGGAAAATATGAATTTCACTCCGCACCGAGGGATAAGGAATGATTTTTATGCGCAGAAACGGAAGGATTGCGCGGGGCCGTCCTGCGAAAATTCGAGAGTCACCCCCACGATTCCGGCAGGTTTTTCGAACGGGAATAATGGAAGCAGCAGCGCCGGGTCGGGGGGCGGGGGGGGGGGCATCAAATTA